>JADRCH010000330.1:1853512-1907865 GCA_019843965.1 Rhynchomys soricoides
GTTCTTCCTCCCTTCTATTTTTAATTCTCTTCCTATGGTCTTGCCCTTTGACCTACCATAGCAACCTATACTCATGGTTATAAACCAGACCTTGACATTACTAATATTTCTTCTCATAACTTCAATTTCAAGCATAATATATAATTATGGCATATGTATTTATGCCATATTTTATAAATATATTTATAAATATAAAATATAAATATATTTAGGCATAATATATACAGATAGATAAAAAACAAAAACAAAACAAATTCGGGCTCATCTTACAATACAGCATCATCTAAACAAACCAAAGCCCTGTGATCAAGCTCTAAGCCCACCTCTTCGTAATCCTTCTCTGACCTTACACAAACGATCTGATTGTTTCCAATTCCCGTTCCCTCTTACTATCACCAATTTATATGGGAAAAATATCCTGTTTTTTTTTTTTTTTTTTCTGAAAAACTTGTAAGAATGAGTACTTACTACTCTTCACTTAAGTCATCCAGTCATTTGATTTGATTTGATATTTTGCCATATTGCTTCATCTCACATGCTTACACCCCTCCAGGGTAAGTTACAGATACCCCTCCTCCTAACTGCATGGCCTCCGAGTCGAGGGACGGCCTTCAGACATCTGTTCCCTGAGAACTGCAGCTCCGACTCTGCACCATCGGCTAATATGCAGCCCACGGTCACACTTTCTAATTATCCTCAACATGTCCTTTGCAACTACATTCTCTTGATTAGGATCCAATTAACGTGTCCCTTCAATTTCCCTCATGATTCCCCCTGGGTTTTACTATGACATTTCTGGAGAATCTAGATCAGCCCTCATGCACAATGCTCCTTTTCATGTGTCTAACTACTTCCTCGTGATCAGGTTTAGGTAAAAATTTTCTGAGGTGCAAGACTATCAGAATATCATCTAGGTGATGCTTTGAACATTATTATCCAGTGCATATGTTCAGTTTGCTCCACTGTGAGGATGGATCTGACCACGTGGTTAAAGATGATCTTTGTCAGGTCCCAGCACTGTTTCCTCTGCAATTAAGTAATGTGGAAATTGACCCTTCAATCATGTGAATATGCTGCTGCTCTGCAGTTTTCCATCAAATGGATTTTAGCATCCACTAATAGCTTGCTGGATGGAATCAACTGCACATTGAAGAATGTAGACAGACAGTTTCACTTCTCATCCAATATTTCGCGTCTGTTTACTACAGTCACAGATTATTTTCCTTTAAAATCAATTACTATCTTTTTTTTTAAACAGGAAGAACAGTTTATTGAGTATACAGTTAGAGGTGAGCAGGCTGGGTCCTAGCTAGAATACTATTCCCTGTATCAGGTGGTCCCGTTACTCTTTTTGATGTTCCTACAAGACAGCTGCAGACATAGCTCAGTGTGCACTCAGTCCTGGGCTCAATCAACAGCAATAGAAAGCAAGGTGGTACTGGTTATTTTTAAAGATCACTGATGTAAAAACCTTACTGTTCTTTTTGTTTGTTTTTCATAAACAAGCTATTTCTTTTTTATTTAATATATACTTAGTTTTAGTCAGTACATAAAAAGTACAGAATCAATCCCTGAATTAATTTGTACTATTGCAAATTAATTTAATTCATATAAAATAATTTTTTTTTTTTT
Source organism: Rhynchomys soricoides (assembly GCA_019843965.1). Classification (NCBI taxonomy): domain Eukaryota; kingdom Metazoa; phylum Chordata; class Mammalia; order Rodentia; family Muridae; genus Rhynchomys; species Rhynchomys soricoides. The sequence continues at coordinate 1,855,145 of JADRCH010000330.1, forward strand.
TTTTATAAAAAGAAAGGCAGCTAAGCCTATTACAAACACCCTCCTAACACAATATCTCTTAAACACTGCCCAGAATTTGAATCTGTGGTCCACCTACCTCAGGTTCCAGAGTATACGTACGGGCCACCATGCTTAGTAAAGCATATCCTTTGATGGCACAAGCCAAGGCAAATGGAACACACATGCCGGCTATAATCACAATGCAAACACCTTACTTATTACCACTGTGTGACTCCAGAAACCTCCTATAAACTGGGCACCTGGAAACAACCCTTACCTGTCTAGGAAGATATCTGGGAGTGGTGGGTAGGTCTGCATGTCAGGAACTCGTTCATGAACAATAACCATAATGAAAGACGTAAACCCAAATACTATAAAAACATAAACACAACTCAGGATGGTCTTCCAGTACTCTGGGTCCAGTCTTCGAGCAGAATGCTTGTTTTTGCCATTCATGTACTGGTACTGATCAGAACTCAAGTCAGGGATGGGCCCATCACAGCTGTGTGTGGGCTCTCCATTACAGAGCCAGTCTGCACTCTGAAGAGCACTCATGAATGGAGTCATAGGACTCATAGGACTGTCACTGTTGTAGCCCATCTCCTCCAAAACATCAATATGTATTTTCTGCAATTTTCGGACCGAGAGCATTAACCGTTTAATGTCTCCTAGGACTTTGATTTCCAGAGGAGGAGAGCGGAGATCATATTCAGTCAGTGTGAGCAATGTGATTCCATCAAGACGGTGCTTGTTGCATAAAATGTCCACATACTCAAAAAAACCTTCGTCCTTCAGCCACACAGCCACGTGCTTGGTAGTCCAACGGCGAATGCAGAGTTGACTAGGGCCTGCCATTTCTTCCTCCACTTCCTGTCAAGGGAAAACAGGAAAACAAAACAAAACCTTGAATGTAGTTCAACATCTTCATTAAAGACCAAATGCAAGTACACATACCAAAACCCAATAGAGTATCTATACTGCCCCTGCTGGAATCTCTAGTCAAAGAAACAAAGTTACTCAGCAATAAGTGACTACAATAAGTTAGCACTCTGATAAATTTATAAGGCTGACGGCAACAGTTCTGGTGTTATGGAAAGCCACTGTTGAACCCAGATAAGGCCAAGGATCTACCCTGAGCTACAACCCCTGCTTTACCACTTTTCAGAAAGGTATTTTATAAATGGCATCTCCACAGCCTGTCAGCCACGATCACTTCAAAAGATTACTACTGAGAACAATGATAAACTGGACATGGGGGGGGGGGAAGGCATTTAATACTTTTCATAAAATGTGATCCACAAAAGATATATGAGAAAAAAATTAATTTCTGAAATTGTCTTGTCATGGAAAAAATTCTCCACTTGAGGAGGAAAAGAACACAAATTATAGATAGTATTATTCCAGGAAACTTTAGATTTGAACATTTCTATTTACTAGTTATGAATTGATTTATCTAACAGAGTAAAGGTTGAAAAATAGCTGTGAACTCAGTTCCTAATAGTTTTGTGGTTTTTCAGACAGGGTTTCTCTGTGTAGCGCACGCTGTCCTAGAACTAGCTCTGTAGACCAGGATTGCCTCAAACTCACAGAAATCCATCTGTCTCTCTGACTCTTGAGTGCTGGGATTAAAGCATGTACCGCCACTGCTGGCTCCTACTAGTTCTTGAAAGCCCCACTGCAGAACTGAAAAGGCCCTTCTTAGAATTAGTGGTCAAAGTTTTAAAAGAACACTGCCATGTCAATCTACTCACAAAGCAAAGCTCAGATGTTTTTTAAAGTACTGATGGTTTTTGCTGCTTTGATCTTATTAAGCTATCTAAACTCTTTTTATTTTGTAAAACCTGGGTTTACTTCAATTTTTAGAATGTACCAGATACATGGGAGACAGGGGCTATATGAGAAGGAAAAGGACAACAAAGCTCACCTGTCCACTGCTTAACTCACGGCCAGTGGGTTTTCTGGATTAACATAACTCACTATATTTCCTTCTGAGTTGTTGAAAAACAGGATTTTTTTTTTTTAAATCCATAATGATAAAGTAACTAACTTAAAAAAAACAGTTTTAGTAAAATGTTCTGGATAGACAAGTTCCGTATTTCTTTTGTGAAAGTTCATTAAACCATAGTGTTTGAAAAAGTGAAACAAAACATTAGTACAAATGAGCATCCCCAGGACAGCATCATCTTCCTCTCCTTCCAACCAGACGACCCTCTGATCCCCTGATTTGATGTTTACTGTGGCTTTACAGCACACATTCTGGAGTAAGAAAAACTCCCCGGCTTCTTTAGGTTAGGGAAAGTAAAAGGCAGGCAATGTTACTGTCGTCCCAACCCACACCAACACCTGTCGAAAGACTTGTCATCGCTGAACAAAAGCAGACATTTTAACTAGTAAGCTCACTCATACCATCAAAAATATTCGGGAAATAAGAAATAGACATGATAAAATTCACCCGAAGACGAAAATGTCCATCATTAAGAATTTTGTCTTGATGCTGAAAAAAGCAATCCTCATTTTTAGAAACCTTAAAATGTATTTCATTATCAACTCATATTTTTCTTTCCTAATCTTAGAAAATGAACATCCTACCACCCATCTTCAGGGAGTGTTCTGCTGCAAAGTTACATAAAGCACATGTGAAAATCCATTAAGCTATGGTTTTGCCATGTTTGAGTCTACATCCATTGCCAGATGGTTTCATCCTTCCTGCTACATCTGTATCTTCCTCTCCCCCCCAGGATGCTACCGTCTAAATCATCTTACTTGGATACTAATAAGGTGTGTTACAACTCAGCAGCAGTTACCAAGTAGCAAACCTCATCTACAATAATAAACATTCCCCAGTTATTTCTATTCTGCTCCTTTCCCTTCCCCCAATGGCTTACCACCAGCGGGTTCCAAGTCACTCCCATTCTTGGAGCATGTTCTTCAGTAGCTTCGTCTCATACTCTGAGCAAAATCAACTTCCTTCTTTCACATTTCTCCCCCATACTAACTCACCAGTCCTTCCAACTTCAATCACGCTAACTGCCTTTGATGCCTATGCTTTAACTGCTAGATAATTTGAGTTATAACACAGAAGCAAGCCTTTGAGCCCTCTGTGGGAAAGCCCTAAAAGCATGACACATTTCACGGCTATGCCTCATCAGGTTAGTGCATGTCCTTTAATTGAGGGCTACTACATAATAGTTACAGGGCCACAGTAACCAATATTTAGCCCCAACTGTGAGAACACGTATTAAAGAGGAATATTAAAAATGATACTAAGCTTTAGGGTCCATTTATTAGTCGTGTTGAACCACAGGAATTGCAGGGAACAGAAGACTTTGAACAAAGAATATGTCAGATTACTGGCTCTACACAAACCAATAAATGAATTTTAGTCAATAAATGTTCATGGATGCTTTTCATTTTAACTAATAATTGATTCATATCAATTATCAGTAGGACTGCTGCTTCTGTCCAAGATATAAAAGCAGAACAAATAATCAAAGATTTAAAAAAAAAATACAAAAAAATGATTAAAAATGTTGGACAATCAGCCATCCCCACCCCTGACAGTAAACAAATGAGGTGGGCTCATCTTACTTTAGCTTAACGCCTTCTTAAGTCAGGAGAGTCATAAGATGAGAAACACATAGATAAGTTGAGGCCTGTCAGACATGTTGAGCTGAGCTGAACTGATCAAGGTGGCTGTATCTGTGGGCTGAATACTATAGAGACACTCAGACGGAGGCATGCAGAGATCCACAGAGGGTCTCCCTTGAATACTCATCAGAGCATGCATGTGTCAAGATGGAAAAGAAACCATCCAAAGGGGCTTCTAAGTTCACACATGGACAAGAAAAAGCCTACCCTAGTCAGGCTGAACAACAATTCACAACACGTGGGGCTTTAGGAAGAACACACAACAATACCAGTAGGACAAAATAAAATCTAAAACTATTGTTCTCAACAAAGCTAATTCTCCTTACTTTGCAGGGATATTTGGCAGCATGTGGATGTATTCTTTATGGTCACCACTTGGGGAGGGGGTTATCAGCATGGGGAAAGTAGACACTAGAGACGATGGTAAAATCTTACAATGCTGCCAGCTGTGGTGGAACATACCATAACCTCAGCACTCTGGAGGCCACATCAAGATGATAGCGAGCGAGTTCAAGGCCAGAGTGAACCACACAGAGAATTTAGGGGGGACTACACAGCGAAAGCCTCTGTGCTGCCTAATTTTCTCTAACTTGACACAGGGTAGAGTAATTTGAGAGGAGGGAACCCCAGCTGAGAAATGCCTCTAAAAAAGACTGGGCTGTGGGCAAGCCTATAGAGCATTTTCTTAATTAATGGCGGAGAGCCCAGCCCACTGTGGGTGGGGGCATCTCTGGGCTAGTGGTTCTGGGTTCTATAAGAAAGCAAGCCAGTAAGCAGCACCCCTCCCTGGCCACTGCATCAGCTCTTGCCTCTAGGTTCTTATCCTGTTTGAGTTCCTATCCTGACCTTCAGTGATGAACAATGATGTAGCCAAATAAACCCTCTCCTCCCCACATTGCTTTGGTCATGGTGTTTCATCACAGCAATGATAATCCTAAGACATCTTCCTTCAAAAAAATCTGTCAGGAATGATGGTGGCACATGTTTTTAATCCCGGCATTCAGGAGACAGAGGCAAGTGGATCTCTATGAGTTCAAGGCCGGCCTGGTTATATACAAGTTCCAGACCAGCCAGATCTACATACAGAGAGACCTTGTTTCAAAACAAAAAACAGCAGAAAACTATGGAGTACTAGAATCATCTCTCTGCAAAGAAAGAACTGTTTGGCCCCTAAATGTTATTTTGCTGCTAATGAGAAAAAATTACCCTAGGGTAGACTTTTCTCTGCAACTTGTGACTTCAGGAAGATTTATAAGATATATAAGAATATCTAGAATCCAAAAGCAAGACATTAAAATCCATGAAAAACATTCAATAGAAATTGACCAGAACAGACAAAAATAACAGAACTAGGTTTTTTAAAAAAGGAAATCTATGTAATTATGACAACTGTATTATACATTTAAGTACATTAAATAGAAAGCAGGCATGCTGGAACACGCCTATCATACAGCACTAAAGAGAATGAGTCAGAATATCTACAATTTGGGGCTAGTCTGGGCTACACAGTGAGGGCAGGACAAAGCCCAGCTGAACAGTAAGGCCATGTCTTTTTCCCTCAGGAACTAGAAAGAGAGAAAATTAGGCACCTCTCTGAGAGAAGCCAGAATCTATGCTCTCAGGTATGTCCTATTTTCTTTTTGAGTCCCTTCTCCATTCTTTCTCTTAACCATCTTGTTTTAAACCTATGTTGAAAATATCTTTTAATAAAAATCTCCAACTCTGAGACTAGCGAGATGGCTCCACAGTTAAGAACAATTACAGCTCCTCCAGAGGACTTAGGTTAGAATTCAGATGGTGGCTCACAACTGTCTATAATCCTAGGTGCAGGGGAATCTAGCATTCTCTTCTGGCTTCCATGGGTACCAGCACACACATGGTGCAGACACGCATCATGCAGGCACAGCATCCATAAACAGGAAATAATTTTAAAAATCTAATTCCCAACTGTGGAGGCTGGAGAGAAGAGAGAGGGCTCAGTGGTTAAGGGTACACAATGCTCTTAAAAGGGACCTGAGATTCCAAGTCAGGTGACTCACAGCTGCCTGTAGCTCCAACTCTAGGGGAATCTGGTGCTCTCCACCAGCCCTAAAATCATATGAACATACCCCCAGACAGATACATACGTGTGCACACATAAAATGAAATAAACTGTAAAAGCCCCAGCTCTGCTTCAAAGGGGCTCACCCTGAGATCCTTTTCTGCATAAACACCACGAATCCCAGTTTGGTCTGAGTTGAAGTCCCTAAAAGATTTAGGGAATTCCTTGGGGTTGCTGTGACAGGGTGGAACTGAACTTCGTTCTCTGACCCTCTTGACATGACTTTCTTATCTATGTTCCCCTTGAAGCACGGCTGATTCCCTTCAAAGGACAACTCCCTCCAATCTATGTCCTTCTTGTGTCTCCCTGGAACAGACAGGTTGAAATTTGCTAAGTAGGGTCCACGCTCCTATTTAGCATGGAAGGAATTACAGAAAACTTCAAAAGGATCAGCTGGGCATGGCTTTAATCCCACAGCTCAGGAGACAGGTTTAGGTAGATCCCTGTGACATCAAGTTCCTCCTAATCTACACAGTGAGTTCCAGGACAGGCAGAACTACATAACGCAATCATGCAACCATGTCTAAAGGGGTGTTTGGGGGTGGGGGGAGGCAGGACATAAAGAAACCCAGGGAAAATGATATGGGAAGAGAAATCCCTCACTCTGAAGTCTGATGAAGCCTCCTGCTCACTGAGACACAGGAATTCAGCACAATTAACAACTGCTGTTGCTCGGCAGTGGTGGTGCATGCCTTAATCCCAGCACTCAGGACGGGGAGGCAGAGGCAGGCAGATTTCTGAGTTCAAGGCCAGCCTGGTCTACAGAGTGAGTTCCAGGACAGCCAGGACTACACAGAGAAAGCCTATCTGAAAAAACAAACAAACAAAAACAAAAAACTGCTGTAAAAGCTACCAACAATAGAGATATTCCTTTCACATATAGATATTTTATGATAAAGTTATAAATGACCAGGCATGAAGCCTTGAATGTGTCTGATTCCTGGTGGAGCCTCATTCCTTTCCCCAGATATTTTCTGAAAATCTCAAACAAGACTCTTACCTTTGCTTACAGCAAAGGCACCCCATGATCTAGACCTTATCAATCAGAATCTTGTCCAGTACCCTTCCCGAACCATACTGTGATCGCCTTACCCCCCCAGTAACTACTCAAATTTACCAAAATCACATCCCTGAGAGTTGGAAAAACAATGATGTGACTCTCAGAGAGGCTATACCACATTCCTGCTGTCTTCCTGAGCAGCCCATACCAACCCAGCTTAATATCTACAAACATCATTAATAGCTAACAATCCCCCAACTCTGCTTAAGGAGGGAGATAGAGGTGGCTATGGGGTAGAGAGGGTAAAGGGCAATAAAAGAGATGAGAACAGACATCATTGGGGGGATGGGGGGGAGAGCAAGCCAGGCAACCTGAGTTTGATGCCTGGAATACACAAGTAGACAGAGAGAACAGGCTCTGTCAAAGTTGTCTGCTGACCTAATTCTGACTTCCTGCATAAATAAACACAAATAAAACACCCAAATCTTTAAAGAAACTGAGTATGTAATACACTCTTACTAAGAAAATTTCAGGCCCAGAGGGCTTCACTGGTCAATTGTAGCTTTAAGAAATAATACTAAAGCCAGGTGGTGGTGGTGGAGGAGGTGGTGGTGGTGGTGGTGGTGGTGGTGGTGGTGTGCTGGCTCAGGACTTTAATCCTAGCACGTGGGAGGTAGAAGGATCTCTTAGGTTCAAAGCCAGCCAGAGTGAGTTCCAGGACAACCAGGGCTACATAGAAAAACTCTGTCTTGAAAAACCAACCAACCAAATAAATGCAATTCTCTACAAGTCCTCCAAGAAAAGGCTGTTTCTGAATTCAGTCTTGAAAACAAAATCAAGAGATAACAAGAAAACAGTACCATGAACTGTTAGCCCTCATACACAGAGCTACAACAAGCAAACAAAAACAAATTTAAGGACATAAAATTAGAACTAAGTGGCATTTATCTCAACAATGCCAAGTTGATTTAGTATATGAAGATAAAAACAGTCAACTCCCTATATTAACAAGGTAAAAGAGCAAAACCACAAAGTCATCAGAATATGAAGAAAACCATTTGGCAAAATTCAGCCATCATTTCTGATTATAAAAACCCACCAAACTAAAAATACAAAGAAACATCCCAACTTGATGAAAGGCCTCTTTGAAGAACCTACTAGTATCAGATTTCATGAGGAAAGCCTTCCTCCTAATACCCAGGATAAAGATGATTCTTGATGCCCCTACGAAACATTAAAGGCTTTAACAAATACCAAGAGAAGCAAAAGGCATGCAGATAACCTGGCCGCTCATACAGAAGCCCCAAAGGTGCTGTGGAAGGAGATACACCAGAACCGGAAAACAAAGATGACACAGTCAGTAAGTGGTCCACACTGTAGGGGACCAAGGGTACACATAGCTCAGTGGTAGAGTGCATGCTCATATGGAGGAGGGCCTAATAAAAACCCACCCCCAGCACAGACGTACGTACGTACATACATATATACTGGCCAGGTGTAGTGGCACATGTGTATAGTCCTAGCACCTGGGAGGCAGAGGCAGGGGGAAATCTCTGTGACTTCCAGGCTAGTCCAACTTACATAACAAGTTCCAGGCCAGCCAAGGCTACACAGTGAGGCCCTGTTTCAAAAAAAACAAAACAAAACAATCAAACAATCAAACATCAACAACAACTACAACCACAGAAGTTTCTAAAGAATTAATACCAAGGTTAGCAAGACCATTACATATAAGTGCAATAGACACAATCAACTACAGGCCTGGCTCCCTTGGTACCCTGCTTGAACACTCACTGGATTCCCAGCACCCATGTAAGAAACACGAAGACTCAGGCAGGGGGTGGAAAAGGGAACATAGTAGCATGTTTATAATCCCGGCGCTGGGGAGGCAGGTGGGTCCTAGAGCACACTGCTGGCCAGCCTACCCAAGTTAGTAGACTCCAAGTTCCCACATTCAGTGAGCGATCTCAGCTCAAAAACAGATATGCATATGTATGTATGTATTCGTATATACATAAGTGATTCATATTCAAAGAGCATACTAAAACTATAAAAATTACAACCTATAAGACTAATGGTTCTATTTCTCTAAAGACGACCTTAGCCTAGCGCAAGTGCTGGTGAGTGTTAGGAAATGCGGTGATGCTACGGTGTACCAGTCACCACACTGGCATGTCCAACTCCTCACTGTTAACTGCTGTTCACAAAGTTATCACTATCACCACATCACCACAGGCCGAGTTTCTATAAACACAATACATATATTAGAGAATTCAAGATGTTCTCTAAACACTAACTCAATTCCATCATTAAACCTTGATTCACTTTGGTTTTGTTTTTTTGGTTTTGTTCTGCTACTGAGCCCCTCACCATGAGACCGTGACTAGCTTGGCACTTTCTATGCAAACTCACTGCAATCCTTCTACCTTTCTTTCCCAGTGCTGGGGTCACACGCATACATGCCATGCCCAGCTTGCTCCACATTTAAAAGCACCGTGTGGAAAGGTCAGTACTTGTTCCTTTCCCAAAGGTATTGTGTTTTGGCACTGCTAGGCACTGAACCCAAGCCTCATGTATTCTCTCCAAGGCCTCTATCCCTAAGGTTCCCCCGGGCTAAGTGTTAACTGGCGTATATAAACAAAGCATTTCAATTTGAGATAAAACCTAAAAGCACATTCAGAAGTCATGAGAGCAACTAAGAAATCCCTGCAGCAAAGGTTAACACCATCTTATCAAGACACAAAGTCCACTCCTGCATTCTGCCTTTGACTATCAGTAGGTCTTCGTACTTTCTAAGGCATAGATAATAGATAAAATGAAAGCAGCTGATCGTTCTGTAGGAACACAACAAATAACACCTTATCTTTTCTATGTACTCTGGTTACACAATTAAGACAAACCGGTGCAAGAGACTATCTTAAATTTGTTTCTCTTTTGATCAGATTAGTTTAAATCCTGCTAACAAGATTCAGTGACCTAACAGGCAGTCAATCCCTACCACCCTGGGTTGTTTGAATTAGGACTGACCAGGTAGCTCAAGATGATCTCCAAGTTGAGGATTACTACTGAGCACCACCATGTTCAGCTTGAGTCCAATATATTTTCTAGTTAGCAATCTTTCTGTTTCCTATTTGAGGATAAGAATGTGAGTTCTCAGCACTATGCCTGCTGCCATGCTCCCAGCAATGACAGTCATGGACCCACCCTGAAACTGTAGACTGCCAATAAACCCTTTCTTCTACAAGTTGCTTTGGTCCTGGGTCTTATTACAGCAATAAAAAAGTAACTATGACTTTTTCCCACTCTCTAACTGAACTGTTTTTCACTGTTGGGATACCGCTTTTTGGTTGGTTTTATATTTTATTTTAAACTCAACAGTTGGATGCTAATACAACGTTTGTGACAGAGAGAACACTTCTCTGCAGGCCAGTCCAAATCACATGCTACAAGTCATTCCTAGCAGCCTAGCTCAGCATTTAAAGCAATATCTACCCCATGGGACTGTACTGTGATAGAATATGAAGAGCCTTTTACAGTTTTTATTTATGTGTGTGTGTGTGTGTGTGTGTGTGTGTGAGAGAGAGAGAGAGAGAGAGAGAGAGAGAGAGAGAGAGAGAGAGAGAGCGCGCACACAGGAGAGTGAGAGAAAGACAGCAAGCACCCCTCCATATACGTGTCTCAGCATTTATGTAGAGGGCAGAGGACAACTTAGGAATCCTGGGATGAAGCTCATGTCAAAGAGGCAAGCACCTTTACCCACTGAGTCATCTCACTGATTCCACATAAGCCTTTGGACCTCTGAATTCTTAAACTAGGTCCATATAAGATGCTGGTTTAAAAACTAAGTAAAGCAAAGTTCATGTTGTATCCCTGCAATACCTCGAGAGACTTAAGAGATGTCTTTACTTCCTTCTCAACAAACGCCTGCACTTCTGCATTCTTTGAAAGCATGGCATGTTTTGTTTCAGTAAGCTGAGGAAACAACTTTTCTAACCCAGGACTTAAGAGTCAGGGTAAAGCAGTGGTCATTAACCTTCTTAAGGCTACAACCCTTTAATGTGGTGACTCCCCCAACCATAAAATTATTTTTGTTGCTACTTCATAATCGTAATTTTCTACAGTTATTGTAAACATTTGATATGCAGTATATCTAATAGGAGACCCACAGGTTGAGAACCACTGCTATAAGACTCTTTGAAAATCTGTAAATTCTTGTTAATTTTTAGTGGCTTTTTTTTCAGCCTGTCCTTTATGCCAGGGAAAGAAGCACAATGTCTGACAAGGAGCGCCAGATTCCTTGTGTTGGTTCAATGTACAGGTGACAAAACCATCTGAATATCTAGGCACTCAACACCTTCATGCTAGAGAGGGAAGGGAAGGAACAAGAGTAACTTAACAGAGCAACACTGCAGATTAGACAGTGCACACGGGAGGCCTTATTTCACAGGAACACCAACACCGGCTTCCTCTCTGCCTACTTACTCAGAGGGTTCTCTGCTTGACCGTTACAAAATAAATAGAAAAATAGTGACAAAGGAGTGCAGGTAACTTCATTTTATAGATTAGCCAACAGGAGCAGAACAATATAATTCAAACAACAGGTTCTACTTGAAATTAGCATGTAAGAATTCAAATTCAAGAGCCAAACATTTTTTCCACATGCATTTTACATGTATTTAAATACATTTAGAGAGTGAGGTGGAATACAGGTAAACCATTTAATAAATAAAACCATCTCAGCACACATATTACGATAATGACAACTTCCTCTGGGCCAGGTGGCTGACATATGCCTACAGGCGGGTACTTGGGATGTAGAAGTCAGGGATTGTGAGTTTGAGACAAGCTCGTGTCACAGCAAGGCCCTTATTCCAAATGTGGTTAGAGGAAGGGAAGCCAACCGCTTACAGATGTACACTATCCATCACAACACTTAAGAAAACTAGCCATTTTATGTCCCCAATTGTCTTTCCTATCTGTTTTCATCTCAGGATAGAGGCTAGAGCTATGAAGTACATTGAGTCATCAAACTTCTTTAAAAGAGAATACTTCATCTCTTATTTGGACGGGCAGGGGACAGACAGGGTTCAGTTTGGCACAATCTATGGAATTACTTCCATTCTGGACTTGTGCAGTTGTCAACTGTGCTGTGGTGGTCAGTGGTTGGTCACAAACACAAACCCTGAATGATAAGATGATTAGTATGACCACCCAGATGAAGTGTTTATTAAAACATTTGGCTTTGGGACTGGAGACACAGCTCAGGAGTTTAGAGCACTTTTTCTTCCAAAGGACCCAAGTCCTATTCCCAGCACCCACGGTAGGAAGCTCACAAATTCCTGTAACTCCAGCTCCAGAATCACCATATATATTTGTATGTATGCATGTAGTCACATACACAATTGAAAATAATAAAATACATCTGCCTTTTTTTTTTTCTTTTTGAGGCAGGGTCTCACATAGGTCAGTATAAAACACATCAGAAAGTTTAAGCCACAGTGAAGACTACTACACCCACCTACCATATAACCATGTAACCAGCAATTAGACTCTTAAGTATCTCCTCCCAAGAAATAAAAACATGTGCTGACACAAACTCCTACATACAAATGACAGCAGCACAATTTGCAGTAGTTGAGATGTCCAAGAAACCAAAAGAGTCCATGTTGACAACCCAGCAATAAAAATGAACAAGTTACTGTATATTCAATACCCTGGGTGGGTTTCAAGGGCATTTGACTGGAGGGAAAGCCAGTGTCAAGAGCTCACATACTGTGTGGCTCTACTGATGGAACATTTTCAATCTGACAGGATCACATAAATGGAATGGATTAGTTGCTGCCAAGGATTAGAGATGGCAGAGAAGAAACAGTCCTTTACTGGGATTGGGACAATGGCTAGAAGAATCTATTCTTGATAAAAGAGCAGCTTCCTGTTTGACACTGTTCTATCTACAGTTATATAAGACACAACTGCAGCAGGAAAGTGGATAAAAGTACATGGGTTTTCTATACTTTTTGAAAACAAAACAGGGGTTTGCTACTCCCTGTAAACCAATATTTCAAAAGAAGAACTGTAAAAGTTCTTTTTTCTTTAAGGAAACTATCCTAAAAACTGAAAATGGCATGTTGTTTTTAGTTTTAAAAAAAAGTAAGAGGAGCTAGGATCACAGCATGCTCTGTTCTTCCAGGACCTGAATTCTGTTCCCATTACCCAATCAGGTGGCTTCTAACCAACTGTAACTACAGCTCCAGGAAATCTGACATTTCCGGCCTCCACAGGCACCTGGACTCACAGGCACTCAGTTGAATAAACTGAGGGTAGGGAGCTAAATTTGAGAGAGCATGCCACCAACAGAATCTGATAAAAACTCAGAAAGAACAATGGTTAAGAGTGCTTCCTCTGAGCCAGGTGGTGGCGGTGGCACTGGTGGCAGTGCACGCCTCCAATCCGGGACTTGGGAAGTAGAGGCAGGTGCAGCTCCGTGTGAAACCAGCCTGGATGCTTTTAATCCAAGCACTCTGAAGGCAGAGGCAGATGGACCTCTGAGTTTGAGACCAGCCAGGTCTACAGAGTAAGATCCAAGACAGCCAGGGCTACACAGAGAAACCCTGTCTCAAAAAAAAACCAAGAGTGCTGCCTCTGAGCTGGCCAGATGGCACAAATCTGAATTTGACACCCCAGAACCACACGCCAGAAGAGAACCAACAACTGAAAGGTGTTGCTTGCACTCCAAAAGGAGGCTGTAGCATGTACCACAGTATGGGGCATGCAGGTACACACAAATAAGTAAACCAATACATTATACACAACAACATTTAATATGAAATGTGAGTTAAGTATTTCAACTGTAGTATTATTACTTACAAATTCTTTTCAGTGCTACAGCCTAAACCCAGGACCTCAGACATACTGGCAAATGCTCTATCTCCAAGCTACACCCCTAGCACTAACCAACAGAGTGTGTGGCGGTTTGGGGGTTGTGGGAAGGGTCTCATAACTCTGACTGTCCTGGAACTTACTAGGAAAACTAGGCTGGCCTCCAATTCAAAGTTCTGCATGTCTTTGCCTCCCGAGTGCTGGAATTACAGGTATACATCACCAACATTTTTTAAGGTATACACAGGTAACAAAAGGAAAGACAGTGAGATGGTAGCAGCTAAGAAGCTTTCTACAGCGAAGGAAACCACCAACACAGTGCTGAGACAATTTACACAACAGGGCAAATCAGCGAGACCGTCTCAAAATAAAGTTGAACTGGGCTAGGGCTATAGCACAGTACTAGCCGTGTGCAAGAGGGCCTAGGCTTAAACTCTATCACTGCAAATCAAACAAACTGAGAAAATATAAATCTACCCCATCTGTAATGATTTATTATCAATAACCCCAAACTAACAAACACCAGTGAGGATGGGAACATAAATAATATAGTTATAGTATCAAGAACTATATAATTGTGGTGGAGGCACATGTCTTTAATCCCAGCACTCCGGAGGCAGAGTCAGGGTCTCTGAGTTCCAGGCCAGCCTGGTCTACAGAGTGAGTTCCAGGACAAAAGTCTATGAAGGTGCCTCAAAAATCCAAAAGTAAGCCACGCATTGTGGTGTAGTCCCAGCACTCTGGAGGAAGAGGCAGAAGGACAAGTTCAAGGCCAGCCCAGGTTATCTAACCTGAGGGGTTATCTAATCAGGGGGAGGGGAGGGGGAAGGGAGAGGGGAGGGGGAGGGGAGAGGGGCAGAGTAGCGCACACCAGTAAGCCCAGCACTCAGGAGGCAAGGCAGGCAGATCTCTGAGTTTGATGCCAGCCTGGTCTACAGAGTGAGTTCCAGGACAGCCAAGATGGGCACACAAAGAAACTCTGTCTTGAAACACTCACCAAAAAAAAAAAAAAAAAAGCCCAGCACAGCAGAGAGTGATGAAACAGGGAACAAGACTCATCCTCTGGCTTCATGAGACATGCTGCAAATGCATGAGCACACAAACACACCCCCAAAACAGCTTTTTTTTTTTTTTTTTAAAGATTCTGTACACACAAACACACAAAATCTCCTTAAAGTGTGCAATTTTAAGTTAAATCCATTTTTAATGTTTAAAGACATGGGGAACTGGAAAGATGGCTCAGGCAGTAAACCACTTGCCACATGAGCATGAGGGAAGTTGAGATCCCGATCACCCACACAAGAAAGGCACATACAGACAGCAGTGTTTGCCTGTAATCCCAGCGTGGGCTGGGAGACACTGCAGAATTCTTTAAGCTCACTAGCCAGTCTGTCTACATGCTTAGTGAGCTATCCAGTCTCAAACTATAACTTGAAGAAGTGACTAAAGACATCCAGCACTAGCCTCAGCCCTCACCCCCCACCTCTCCCCCCCCCTCTCTCACACACACACACACACACACACACACACACAAAGAGTTTAAACACAAATGCTAAGCGCTAACTCACCTGCTGATTTGAGTACTATAGACTGTAAATATACAATGAATTACCACTCTATATCTCACAAACACACACTACTGAAACATTTCTTTATTAAAATAAAAATACAAATGTATACAATTGGTTGTTGTTGATATCTAAAAGTACACTTTGGGAAGAAACAGGAATTTCTGAAAAATGACAGGCATTCCTAACTAAAAAAGATAGAAAACTCTATCAGGCTATCAATTATATCAATACACAAGAGACCACATAGGTTCTAATTTATCATTAGACAATTTTTAGAATAGAGAAGACACATCAATAAAATCAAACTTTTACTCTTGATCTGCTCAGTTTTACGAAAATCAATTTCTATGCTCAGATGGTAACCACAGCGATCTAAATATGCTTGGTCTTTTATTGTTTTGTAGTACTGGGCATTGAACCTTTGACCTCAAGCACCCTAGACAAGAGCTCTGCCACTGAGCTATGTATCTCAGCCCCGATGAATTTTTCCTGTAAGATTCTCAAGTGTGTCTGTGTGAATGTGCACACATTTTTTGTGTGTACAAAATCCTCTAAAACATTGAACTACAGCTGCATGAAGCTCTTATCCTTTACCTTTAGATTCTGTGACAGCCATACAATCAAATGCCCCTAAGTCAGGGTTCTCAACCGGTGGGGTGTGGGTTGTAACCCTTCAAGAGGTGTCGAATGACCTTTTCACAGGGGTCAGCTAAGACCATCTGCATACCAGATATTTACATTATGATTCATAACAGTAGTAAAATCACAGTTACAAAGTAGCAACAAAAATAATTCTATGGTTGGGGGTCACCACAACATGAGGAACTGCATGAAAGGGTCACAGCATCAGGAAGGTTGAGAACCCCTGCCCTAAATGATTTTTACAACTGAAGAAACTTGATTTATAAACACAGAGTATGGTGTTTGGAAAAATACTGTTTTGATAATCAATACAAGTTTTTTTATATTTTTTTATTGTTTTTAAGTGGTGTTGAATAAAAACCGCCAAGGAGTCATGGCGCATGCCTTTGATCCCAGCACTAGGGAAGCAGAGGCAGGTGGATCTCTGAAGCCAGCCTGGTCTACAAAGCAAGTTCCAGGACAACCAGGGCTACACAGAGAAATGAAATCCGGTCTCAAAACAAACAAAACAAAAAGAAAAGAAAAAAAGCTAAAAAAGTGAAAACTGTATCTCAAGGCAGGACAACAAAGAGTCTTAAAAATTAGGACCAGGACTAGGTTGGGTGTGGTAGAGCATGCCCTTAATTCTAGTACCTGAGAGATTCTGATCTATGCGATGATACCTTGTTTTGGTTTTTTTTGGGGGGGGGACTTAGGAAGAAGAGATTGAGGAAATAATAAACAAGGCTAATACATTTCTAGGGCTGTAAAAGTTCTACTTTCCTGGTAGGATGCCTGACTGACTTGCAGAAGGCCTGAGCTGGATCCCTAGCACTGAAGCAAACTCTCCTTAGGGAAATGGTAAAAATGAACATTTAAAAAAGAGAATGGCCACAAAGCTTTGTTTCTCTCTTTCTTTCTTTCTTCTTTTGGTTGGCTGAGACAAGGTTTACCTGTTTACCAACCCTGGCTGGCCTGGAACTCCATTTCTAAAGCAGGCTTCAAACTCACAAAGATCCATCCAACTGTCTCTGCCACCCGAGTGCTGGGACTAAAGGCATGAGCCAACACACCAGGTGCCTCACACACAGCTTTTCAATCCTTACACTGGTAGGCTACTGCTTTGGCTTTACATATACAATCCTTGGGAAAAATGCATAATTTACGATATCTTGTGGCTGCCCTCTTACATGTGATTCATTCTTTAAATTTTTCTTGGCTGTCTACATATATGGTAGAGATACGTCTAAAGGACAGAAAGCTGGAGTTGGTCATTACCATGGCTAGCTTTCCTTGGAACAACAAAATAATGAGAGCACTATACTCTCGTATGGCTGGGTTCTCTTATAGAGAGAGTGGATTTCTTATAGGGACTGCGATGCCATTTGTAAGGTGATAATTTTCCATCTACTACAAACATAATCTGAGAGTGCTGAAATTGACACAGGAAATGCCTGTTAGAAAACTTACTTTATTTCTGCTCTTTGAATGGTTGCAAATTAGTCAAGAAAAATTCATAATATTTATTAACCAAAACAAACAAACAAAATCAATGTGAACTGGTAAGATGGTGGGCACAGGTACCAGCTGCCAGACCTGACAACCTAGATTCCATCCTTAGGACCCACATGTTGTTCAGAGAGAATGGTCAAGTTGCCTTCTGATCTCCACACATGTGCCATGGCTCGCCTGACACTCCCTCCCATAATAAATCAATAAGTAAATATAAGTAAATAAATAGTATTTTTAAAAACCACACTCAGGACAAAGTAAGCCCGGCTTCAATTTAACCTAATATAGTCTATGTAATATACCTACAACAAACACAAATTATGCCAATTTTCAGATTCATAAACAAAAGCAAAAACCATAAACTATACCACACTTTGGGCATTTCTATCTAAATTTCATGATTAACAACTCTGTAACAATAATTTGACTCTCCAGCTTTTCTCCATTCCACTTGAAATATATGAAATTCTAAATAGCATCATTTTTCAGTGAGCAAATAAAAACTGTCTAAATTTATCCAAAAGACATTTTATTTTTCTTAGCAGGCTCAGGACTTTTTTTCTAAAACACTTCATAGGAACTCAGCATTGCAAAACAGCTGCAGAGATGCAGAAGCAATCCCTACCCTCTGTATTTCAGTCCCTTGGTAGTGGCCTTATAGCACCTGAATACCACCTCTGACTAGCTGAAAGCAGGGAAGTGCACCTGCTCCCTGACCTTCATCAGCATCCTCCTGGCTGAACCTCAATTCTGAGACACATGTGTGTACACTGTTCTAAGCACGCACTCACATACTCAAGAGTTCTTGTGTATGTTAAAGGAACGTAAATCTTGTCTGGCTTCATCAGACCTTTAAATCAGAGCTACTACTATTGAGTTGTACCTAGTTCTATCCACATAGAGAACGTAAAAATGTGACAGACAACAGTGGCTAATTTATAGCCTTGGCTACACCAAAAGTGTTTACATAGCAATCAAAATTTAGAAGGAAACTTAGTGCAGGATTTCTGACCTAAAACCACGAACACCACGGCACAGTAGTAAGCTGAATCTACAAAACCTTGATTTTTTTTTTTTGTCTTTTATTTATTTATTTACACTCCAGATTTCATTCCCTCCCCCTTCCCCCCCCCAAAAAAAACCCCAAAAGCAACAACAAAAAACAAACCTTAACTCTTAGTCAGGCTAGCAGTTTGACATATTGACAAGTCAAGTCTTTTTCTTTTTTACTGGCAACTGAACTCAGAGTTTGAGCACACTAGGAAAAAACTGTCAACTGAACTACAGTTTGTCTGACTTCCCTCCCCCTCCTTTTGAGACAGGGACAAGCTTGGTTGGCCTTGACTCCTGATCCTCTTAGTTTGTCCTGAGTGCCAGGATTACGTGCATAAACCATCGTGCCCAGATTAAAATCTCTATTTTTGTACGCTATATCCCCAAATCTACAAATGTTACAAAATAATCTGGACCAAAACTTCATAATCTAGTACATACCATGAAAATGTACTAGTTAACCTTTAAAATTAAATTAGAAGACAGAAAAGACATCTTTTACATTAACAGCCTTGCTAGTTACAACTAGTAATAAATGGCATATATTACATCAGGCTTCTAAGCAAAAGTTTTAAGATATTTAACAATTAATAGGGTTCTAATTAATAGGGTTCTCCTACTTGGGATTGAACCCAGAGCCTCCTGAATGCTATGTAAAAGCTCTACACTTATTTACAGCCTAATAAGGCATTTTTCTAAGACAAAATAATAACAGCATCCATTAGAACATCTGGATTTAACAAGTTTCTCAAAAACTGTTCAATCCTAGCTCTGAGAAAAGTAAAGACAAAGTCTCAGTCAGTCAGCAAAGTTATAAAGTACGGAAGACTTGACATCAAATCAAGGTATTTACAGACAACAGTGTAGCATGAACAGCAGATCTGCAGAATGAGGAGAATGCTACTGAAATCATTTCTCTAACTGCACCTGCCAATTCTGCTGCTGTGGTTGTGAAGGCTCCTTCTGCCTTACAGTATCTGCCTTATCAGAAAACTCATTTTCTTTACAATTAGGAGGCTGTGAGAACTGACAAACGGAAATGAAAACACAGCCATTACTAGGTACTAATTTTATTACCATTACCCATTAACTTTGTAACCCCACCCAACAGTTTCCCTCTTTAATCTCATAATGTTAGACTGGTACCCTTGCAGAATTCTTGTATTCTAGTTCAGTAAATTTTCATACATTAAATTTTTACTCAGCTAAATTTGGCTGGGTGAGGTAGGGCAGGTCTATAATCCAAACACTCAGCAAGGCTAACTCAGGAGAATCCTGAGTTAGAGGTTAGCCTGTGTTACACATCCAGACTGCTTCCAAAAAAAAAAAAAAAAAAAATTCAGAACTAATACAAAAGCAAGTTCTTTTGAAGGTATCCAGTCTGTCAGGGAAAGCAGAAACATAAACAGTACATAAAATCCTTCATCTAAAGATCATCTTTACTAAAGAACCCTACCTTCTGACAGCCTCAGAAGAGCAAAAGAATTTCCTATTCTTTGAGGAAATTATTATCCACTGAGCATTTGCTGGTCTGATATTAAGGTCCATTCAGAGAATTTAAAGCTTGTTGCAATCAGTAAATGAGGATTAAGCAGTAGAGGCTTGTTTAAAATAGAAAATAATTAAAAGTGGGTTTTGAAATGCCCAACAATATAGTCAAACCTATCTGATAAGCTGCAAGGAGCCTCAATGAGCCTCATGAGCCATTTCTCATTTATATGAACACAAAGTTTTGGGATCAATACTTTTCTGGCAGAGTTACAGCTTTAGTACTACATCTTCTAGAAAAAGCACCTGTGTGCTCACCTTTTTGTCAGCTGCCAACCATAACCTCCCCTTACTCCCTGTATGTTTCTAGATCACTATAGAAAAAAATCCCATTCATGAGGAAAACCTGTTAAACAGCAAGAGAATACTGATCCCGAAAATTACCCCTCAAAGTTTTTTACGAGGTAGCCCCAATCCTCGAGGTACCAATGGGACGATCTTATAGGTTTCTGGACTATAGGTGGTTTCACTTCTTGTCTTAAATGCCATGCCCTCTTAACCCAAGAATTTCCACGGACCGTATTTCCACCCTGTGGCCAATATGCGGGTCAACTCAAGCCGTATTCGAGTGTTAACAATTCGCACTGACATAACTGTAAAATCCAAGAGTTCAAATTCCTCTTGTAGGTTTAATTTTTAAAATTTAAAGGTAATGTACTAAAGACTTAAACTTGCCTGACATCTGAACCTTCTTAAGAACGAAGCACAAAGAAGAAACCACTCGCGTCAGAAGAAATCTGAGTGACATCTTTATTTTCCCAAATCACTACCCTCTTCGAACATCACTTCCTCTCTCCAATCGCCTCCCCCAGTCCCTGTACCGAGAATCAGCGATGCATACCCGCCCCTCGCAATCCAGAGATCTTTGACACCTTGAAAGACACTTACCTGTAAAAAAGCCAAGGCCCTAAATTAGATCCCCAAGGGCTCCTTTTTTTTCCCCCTTGGACTTTTCCTCTCTAACCTTTAGGCCAAGCGACTTCCCACCCGACAGTACCTCCCTTCTTTCCAGCCAACCCTAACTCCGGCCCTGCGAAGCCAGCCACCATTCCCACCGAGTCAGGTGGCTGTCAGTCCCCACCCGGCTGCCTTGCTCTCATGCGGGCTACAGGCGGTCCGGGGCCAGCTCTTTCTATCCCTCATCTCTATGACCACAACCCAGGGCACCACCTCCTCCGCGTCCGGATTCCGGAGACCCCTCTTGCACGTCCCTTCTTCTCTAGCTGTGTAACAAGGGCCCAGCGGGTCAGCTCAACCCCCTGATTTCCTCCAGATTCCATTCCAGAGCGGCATCCCCTGGCTCCCTCAACCGTCTTCCCGCAGCCCTTAGCGTCCCCGGCTCTCCACTCACCCTTGGCTGCAGGCGCCCCCCAATCTCCCCTCTCATCAGCCGCGGCGCCCGCTCACCTCCGCGGTGGGAGCCGGGCTGCCGGGACCCAGCTCGGAGCCGGTGTCTAAGGCGCCGTCGGAGTCGGGGGTCTTCGGCGCGTAGGCGGAGCCCAGCGCCTGGAGAGGCAGACGCGAAGGCCGGGGCAGGGAGCCGGAGCGCAGGCGGGAGCCGGCTCGGCTACGAGCGGGCATCGCTCCGACCCCGTCGGAGCCGTGCCGCCAGCAGCGGCCAGCCGAACCGGAACTTCTTCGGGAGGCGGGGCGCTACAGGGGCGGGTCCAAAACCGGAAGGGGGGGGAAGCACAGGGGAGGGTGAGAGCGCATGCGTCATGCCCAAGCATACTCCGCTAAAGGATTTTAATGAAGATAGGAGAGGATCTGTGGGTTGTTAACTGGGTTTGGAGCCTAGGAAGAGGCTATTCTGAGTCCCTTGAAGGGGCTAACCCCTTCTCAGTCAGTCCTCAAGTAGCATCATTTATTGCCCCCCCCCTTTGGTGTTTTTTGAGACAGGGTTTCTCTGTGTAGCTTTAGCTGTCCTAGAACTCACTCTGTAGACCAGGCTGACCTCAAACTCACAGAGATCCACCTGCCTCTGCCTCCCGAGTGCTGGGACCACTGCTCAGCCCCATTTACTGCCCCTTTATTTTGTGTCTGTGCTAGAGACTATACTCTAATTCGTTGTTTCAATTCTGTCAAGTAGATTTCACACACAGAAAGGCCAAGAAACATTGTAGCCTGCTGTAGCGCAATTAATATGTATCCAACCCTAAACTGTCCTCAGAACCTGTGTCCTTTCCTGCTACTACTATACCCCACCCTAACAGAACACCCCCTTCTAAACCAAGCCTAACATTGGCAGAATCCACATCCGAAGCCATCTGCAGCTTGAAACCTCGGCCCTAATTGGCTCTACTTTCCCGAACGAAGCAGGAGCAGCTTTGGTAGTTTTGAAGGAGGTGGGGGTAGATTCTAAGGTAGACAGGAGAGCAGAGGTAGCCAGGAATCTGCCCAGTGTGCTCATACTCTGCAGGGGCTCCATGACCTTGCATGAGACACCGCAAACCATCTCATCTCCCGCAGCCCTTGTAGGCAGAGGTCTCTCCCATACCCGTATTTCTGATGGGGGTAGAGATATTGCTTAGTGGTTAGAGTACTTGCCCCTCTTGCTGGAGACTCATGTTTAATCCCCTGCCACCTCAATACCATCTGTAACTCTAATTCCAGGGGATCCAAAACTTATTTTATATGTATAAATGTTTGCCTGCATGTAAATCTGCTCTTAATCACCAAACCATCTCTCCAGTACCAATAAACTATTTTTAAAGATGTATTTATTTATTATATATAAGTACACTGTAGCTGTCTTCAGACACACCAGAAGAGAGCATCGGATCCCATTACATATGGTTGTGAGCCACCATGTGGTTGCTGGGATTTGAACTCAGGACCTCTGGAAAAACACTCAGTGCTCTTAACTGCTGGGCCATCTCTCCAGCACCCCCCCCCAATAAAATTTTAATGATAAAAATAGTAACTCTTTTTAAAAATGGTTCTGACGTCCAAGGACTCTCAAAACCTCGGGCAATGATCACCTCTCTGACATAAAAGGATCCATTAGCTTTCGATTAAAAAAAAAAAAGTCTACTATCTTCATTCTAGAACAATCGTTGAAATCTTCCATGGGAACCTTATGGACACACGTCAGATGCTTTCCTCCATGTGTGCCTAAGTTTCTGTGACTCCACAACTCGGACAACGTCCCCTGTGCTCCACAATCCAAAGGCTCCAATGCAGCAGACATAGGTGACCCATGCAATTTGTGGCCCACTTAGACCTGCAAAGGTCTTCTCTAACATTCGATCCTCAGTGCTTTTTTTCTGCTTTAACTCTTGTCCTCAGAACCAGTCTATGCAGTCTCTAAACCTACGAATAAACCTATTTCAAAGCACCTGCCCTGTATGTTAGACACTGTGAACCTTTTACTTATTAACCCTTGCAACAATTCTCCAGGGCAGGTATATCCTTAACTTTACAGAAGGAACTGACAGAGGTGGAGAGAGATAGTAGCTTGTAGAGGTCCAATTCCATGTTCTCGGAGACTTTAGGGATGGGCGTCGGCTCAAGGGAAATAGGTCTTCCTCTATTCGGAGGCCCCTGGGACTTGCTGAGTCACTCTGTCCCACCTGTCAATGCCAATCTCTGGCAAGGAGAAATAACACAGGACAGCAGAGAGTCGTGACTTGACCGCAGAGGCAGAGGGGTAGGCAGGCTGGCCCATGGCTGAGGCCTCCATCCCAAAACGTGGGGAAGAAAAAGAAGCCACACCTTGTGCCAGTATCCTGCAGCTGGAAGAGCTCCTGAGAGCCGGGAGAGCCTCTTGCGGCAGAGTGGACGAAGTCTGGCCCAACCTTTTCATAGGAGATGCGTGAGTGGTTGCTGACAGGGTTGTAGGAGTCGGGCAAAAGTAGCAATCCTTGAACTCTTTACCTGAGGAGGTGGCTAGAGGCAACAAGAGAAGAACGAATTGCTTCTAATCTGCCTCAGGCCAGGAATTTTCTCCCCAAGTTCAAGGAGCGTCCGTGACCAGTTTCTAACACTAGGGGGAGCCTTAGCATTTTGTTTTTGTTTTTTGGGAAAGATCTGAGAGACTTCCTGTCTGGAAGATCCCTGGGGTCTTCAGGCACATCTTAAGACAACTAACCGGACAATCTGACAAGCAACAACATTAGGAGTATAAAATGGCGTAGACATAGATCAAACTTTCTGGTTTCAGCTTGCCTCCTGTGGACACTGAGTGGGTGGAGAAGCCTGACTAAGGATGAATCAGGAAAGGTGTCATTTCTAAATATTTGTTGATTAGTAGCACGTATGACGTGGTGACTTAGTGACTCTAGATGATGTTTATGAGTAGTAGGACACGTGGCAAGAAGGGCGGGGCAGCTAGTTCTCAGGGCTGAAGCAATCTCTTCCTTCCTGTCTTTGGTGGGGTCAGGCTGCCCGAGACAGCAAAAGGGGTCAAAAGATACCCCTTGCAGCACCAACTTTACCAACAGAAATCTCTGGGGCTGGGAGGGAGAGCTGCACACTCAGCTCAGTATCGGTGAATTCTTGCTCCCTTTTACTCTTATGGCTTCACCCTTCCCAAAGCAGAGGTTAAGCAAGCCTCCTTCCTGACCCAGAGGCTCAGCCCAAATCCAGCCCCCTTTCTGCCCTTCTCAGGGCCACGGCAAATAACCGATTTGAGCTGTGGAAGTTGGGGATCACCCATGTGCTGAACGCTGCCCACGGGGGACTCTACTGTCAGGGGTGTCCTGACTTCTACGGCAGCAGTGTGAGCTACCTGGGGATCCCAGCCCACGACCTCCCCGATTTCAATATCAGCCCCTACTTCTCCTCAGCAGCTGACTTCATCCACAGTGCCCTCACCACACCTGGAGGTAGGACTTGAGGCCGAGCCCCTATTCCATTCTGCTCACTTGTGGGAAGGATATCCAATTTCCCCTCAGTCCTCAGCATCCTCCAATCTCTGTTTTGGTTTCTGAAAAAATCTTCCCCTCTATGCCTCAGCATTTTATCTAATGGCATTGCTTCACAGATGGAGAAAGTGAGGCCAAATAGCAAGGCCATAATTAATTAGGAGCAGCTGTGAGACTGGAAGCCAGGTCTCACGATCATCAGAACAATTCTTATTTCACATCAGGCAGCCCTGGGAAAGCACCACGTGGTACCCAGAGGTCTGCCCCAAAGTACTTCCAAATGAATGAAACAATATACCCAAGATACAACAGGTGTGGGGAGGCTGTAGCACTTCCTGTTCATATTGGGAATCAGCCATGCCCCTTTGCTCTCCCACCCTGAACAAGCCAGTGTGTCACCTGGTTTTCTGTTTCCTCATATTTTTTATGATGAGGAATTTAGTAAGGTTCACATTGCTTTGTAATACCCAAAACACTTTGACATTTTTTTTTCATCCATTCATCCATCATCTGGTCATTATTCACCCCGTGTCAAGGAAAGAACTAAATTCTAGGAAGCCAGACTTAAGTAAGGCAGGGCATCTGCTCTTGTGGAACTTGCTAATCAAACAGTAATGTATTCTGAATGTTACTGATATGAGAGAGCAGACATGAAGAGCTCCACAAACACTCAATCCAGAGAACTGTGGTGTTGGGGATTTCCCTCCACAGTGGTTTCCTTGGGTCACATGCAGGAAGGACTGATGGCTTTGTGACTCCTGTGACACCTTCAGTAGTGGGGAAAGCTGGTAGAGGAAGCCATGTCTGAGATGAGTCTGGATGGATGAGCAAAGGCTAGTCAGACCAAGATCTGGGGGAAAGGTCAGAGGTCATGGCAATGCCAAGGAACTGCAAGTCAGCCTGTGTTGCTAGAGCTGAGATTTGAGGTGGGTTCTGGCTGAGGCCAGGTGTGAGATGATGAATGGCTAGGTCTTTGTAAGTCATGTTGAGAGTTTGGACTGTAGTTCAAGACTTTAGCAAAACAGATGTGTATCTACTCATTTGAAAGATCAGGACACCGAGGCCCATAAGAGGCTGAGGGATTTGCACCAGGTCCCATAATACACCCAAGACAGGTTGAAGAATGGACTTTGGGTTTTGGCCTCATCCCTTGGGTGAGCTGGCTGGGAGGGAGGAGTTCTTTACCTGTATGTCTTCTTTAGCTAAGGTGCTGGTCCACTGTGTGGTGGGTGTGAGCCGATCTGCCACGCTGGTCCTGGCTTACCTCATGCTCCACCAACAGCTGTCCTTGCAGCAGGCCATCATCACTGTGAGGGAGCACAGATGGATCTTCCCCAATCGTGGCTTCCTCCGCCAGCTTTGCCAGCTGGACCAGCAGCTTCGGGGCACAGGTCAGAGCTAAGGAGCCAGGTAAGACAGGTCAAGGAGGCAAAGTTGAGTGTGGTTGGCAGCAAGAAGTCAGTTGAGGGCCTGGACAGGCCGGAGATGAAGCTGATTAGCAGTGCTTTATGTGCCTGAAGTGAGGACTCACCCCCTTTCCCAAACTGCTGGGTTCCCCTTGTTATCCAAGACTTCACCAGGGCCTGGCAGGCAACCCTCCCACCTTTAGATCTCCAGAGAATAGAGAAAGATGGAAGACAGCTTAGTGTATAAGGTACTTACCACACAACCATGAGGACCTGAGTTTGAATCTCCAGAGCTCGCATAAGGTTGGATCTAGTAGTTGGATGGGGGAGAGACACAGAAGAATCCCTGGAAGTAAGTGGACCTGGCATATGAAACGGAAGACAAAAAAAACCCCCCCAAAACAAAAAAAACCAAAAAAACCAAGATAACCTATTTCAAAACATGGTAGAAGGCAAATGCGCGCGCGCGCGCGCGCGCACACACACACACACAGAGGTATGAGGGTGAGGTGGATAAAGGGAAAGGTTAGTGTTAGGAAGTCTTATGTGATATATGTACATCATAATACTGTATGATATATAACATTGTGTGTACCATATATTAGATAGATATATGGTATATGTTGGTATATGATATATTATGTGTGATATATGATATATAATTATATAGTATTATATATATACATATACACACACACACACAAACACACATATATATATACATATATATATATATATATATATATATATTTATACACCTACCTGCTTTTGGGTGCTGCCCAGCCTCTCCTGAGAGCCTACAGGACTTAACAAATTCTCCCACATCAGCAGAGCCAGGCTGGGCTGTTGCACACTTCCTCTGAAATATGCTGGTGTTAGTGACCAAGGATGTGTTCCCCATGTAGATGGCAAGTTCACAGCCTGTTCTTTCCCCTCCAGACAGGAATGAGACACAGGGCAGAGCAGCAGATTTCACAGCATGCCCCGTCACTCTGCTCCCTTAGCCTGGGACATCAGACACCCTGACTTCTGACCGCAGCGTCTTGCCCATCAGACAGCTGGTTTGGGGGAAGTTGGTTGAGCAGGGCTGTAACATTGCACAATTTGTCAAAACGACATACACAGAGTCATCTGTGTCATGAGAGCCCCCAGAGATTTGTGGTACACAGGCTGTGCGTCCGTACCCAGCAACCCCATGGCTCAGGCCCCGAAGTGAGGGGGTTGTGAAGAGGGGCTATCTCTTTCCATAAGCCATGGCTATCAAACCTATCCTCATCCTTTCTCCTTGTGTTTATCTATTCAACCTGGTGCAGAGAACTCAGAGTGAAGCAGCGTTCGGCAACAGCTCTTGCTCCTGTCCTAAAGTCCCAGCCAGTCTAGGCCTTTGTTTATCTGCCTGTAACGTGAAGGTTCTCTTTTCTCCAGAGCCAGTCCTTACCCTCTGCCACCAGGCTCTGCCAGTTTGCTATTCTTGCCCTGGCCCTGATGGCAGCCTTAGCTCAAGTGGATGCCCAGAAGACAGGAGGGACCCAGTGTGGCACTCACTGTCGAACCCACCATTCCAACAGCTTCTTCCGGAGTCCCACACGCCCTCTCAGCTGCTGTCTTCAGTCTCCTCAGGTGGGAGTGGGCTGTCTGTCAACTAGTCTTTGAGGTTCTTGTGACAGGGTCCCCAAGTTCTCTGATAGGGCCAGGGAGAATGATTCTCAATGCTCTCCCCAGCTCTCCCTGAGGCTCAAGGATCTCAGTGTGATTGAGTCTTAGCTCCCTGGAGTTCAGTGGACATAAGGCTGAGGGTGTGTGTGTGTGTGTGTATTTGGTAGGGCTGTAGAGTATTATGGTATGGGTGTATGGTTGGACCATCTGGATTAAAAAGATAGGTTTAATCTCAAATCCAGTGGTCCCTCACTAGGCCGACACCTGGGGCATCTGTCTTTGAGGGAGAGACAGAAGGCAGTGGAAGGGGAAGCTGCTCCTGGGTAAAGTTGCTGAATGCACAAACCTGCTCCTCAGCCCCTTTGCAATGTTGTCTATCTGTGCTACCTCATCTGAACCTGCTACATTGTCATCTTGAATTAGTCCCCCTGAAATAGAGGCTCCTAGGCCTACTCGCTGATGCTCTACTGGTGTATGTGCTTTGAGATGTCTCAGCTGTGTCCTCCAGCATAGACCATGTCAGTTCTTTATGTTTGCCTTAGTTCTGGGTAACCTCTAAAAGATAAGGGAGTTTGGGGTGGGAGGTATTTGTTTTGGGCAGTACTGGAATGGAACTCATGGTCTCAGCCATACTGAATAAGTGCTCTACCCTTGAGCAGCATCCCCCAGTCCTAAAAGAAGGTGGATTTCTATTTTGTTTTATGTGCATGTTGTATTGTGTTTTAGACAGGGGTCTCACTATAACTGTTTAAAACATTTGACTGGCCTAGAATTCACTATGTAGACCAGGCTGTTCTTGAACTCACAGAGGTCCGCCTGCCTCTGCCTCTGCCTCTGCCTCTGCTTCTGCCTCCTGAGTACTGGGATTAAAGGTGTATACCACCATTCAGGCTCCAAGGGGAATTTTGAAGACGGTTTGCTTGCTCTCCCTTCTCCCCACCCAGTCACCCAAATATACTCATACCACACATCTCAGGCAACCCTCTGAGCTTCCTGTGTGCTTAACATTAAGACTGAGGCCTAGCAGGGCAGTGGTGGCACACGCCTTTAATCCCAGCACTTGGGAGGCAGAGGCAGGCAGATTTCTGAGTTCGAGGCCAGCCTGGTCTACAGAGTGAGTTCCAGGACAGCCAGGGCTACACAGAGAAACCCTGTCTCGAAAAACCAAAAAAAAAAAAAAAAAAAGACTGAGGCCTGGGTCTAAGGAGAAAGTGCCTGGCTGAGCCTGGGGCTGACCATGCCATGGGACCAATGGACAAGTTGGGAGGGGGAAGGGGAGGTAAAAGGGAGACGACAGCTTTATAATTAAACTCAAATCAAAAAATAGAAACGGCATCAAGTGTGCAGAGTCAGGCAGCTGGAAGCCGGCAGCACAAGCTGTGAGTCGGAGAAGACTACAGCCTGGGCAGGATCTCCCTACAGGTGGGTGAATGGCCCTAAGCAGAGGCCCCTGAGAATGCTGGGTACTAGGGCCCAGGGCACCTATGCCTGTCTGTGTGGGCAACTGTGAGGACTGGGTTGGGGAAATCCAAATGAGTGGAGGTAGAGGCACAGAACCCTACCTCTCACCACCGTGTGACCTTGGGCAAACTGCTTTTATCTCTCTGAGCCTTGATTTTTCTCATCTGAAAAGTGGGGATGTTGATACTGTCTGCTTCATGAGACCACTGGGTGGACTCAGCATGAAGATGTAAGTCCTGGGCTCTGTCTGGTCTGTAATGTGCTTCCTCAAGCTGGGAGTATAATCAGGGAGCACAGAGATCCAGGTGAAACCTCCACAGGCCATAGCGTTCTACCCTCTACAGGTTTTGGCTTAGCTCCAAAAGGATGAGATGGGTCGGAGCAATATTATTAATGTAACGTCTCACTTATGTGGCATCTCCCATGATGCAGGGCCTCTGAGAGGAGCATCTCACTTATGATGTCATGGGAGTCTCCCAGCAGCCTCTAGTGAAGATTCAGGCTCACAGACTCCCACACAGGCCTGTCTCCCTCCAGGGCTACAGGGATGCACACTGGACAGAGACCACTGCAGCCTACCCTTGGCATTTGTCTGCCAAAGTCTCTTTCCCAGACACCTCGATGTCCTACTGTGAGAACACTAGCCCCACTTGGTCTGTGCTCCCCTAGGGAAGAAGGGAGAAGGAGAGGAAACCACAAAGGAGACCAGGAGAAATGTGTTCTGAGGTTACAGCTGAAGAGGTAGGTGGCAAACAGCTGCTCGAGTCCCAGGGCAGCTGAGCAAGGCCTGAGGTATGCAGGGTGGTATTCTAGAAGGTTATTTTTTCCTGGGACAAAGTGAAAGGCAACAGAGAGCAAGCTAGAGATGGTACCAATGCCAACGGAAGGTAAGTATGTGTAGTCCTGCACATAGTGGCGGTGTGGGCAAGAAAACCACTGTCCACAGAAGCAACTTCTCTGCTGAAGTCATATCTGCTGAAGCCAGATAGCACCAGGGAGCCATGTGAGGACTATCACGAATGTTGCTACAGGACATTCACCATGTCTCCTTCTGACAAAGCTGAGATGTACAAGTCAGTGTCAAGCAGGGCCCTCCATAGACCAGGGGATAGCAGGAATCAAGGGTACTGGGTTTCTGGGCTTCCTTTGGGGGTTGGGGGAAAGTGTGCCTAAAGCTTAAAGAATGGTTCACTGAGTGAGCTGCTGAGCCTGGCTCTGACTGAGAAGTGAAAGGAACCCTCAGTGGACCGGAGCAGATAGCTGGGCTACATATGGTCTGAGCACCAGCAGCAAGGCTCTAAGTAGGACCTGACCAGGAGAACCTAAGTCTAAGAAAAATCTTTTCTACAGATCTGAGTTAGACCAGGGAAGATAAGGACATCCCCTTAATCCCACACCCAGCTCCTGGGACACAGTTGTGCTGTCTGGCAGCCATTGGCCACTAGAGGGCAGACGTACCCCATGCCAAATTTAGCAGGCCTTTGAGAGGCCTATGGTTTCCCTAAATCTCTGTCTAGTTCCCCTCATAGCTGAAGGAGTCTACCTGGTGGCTTCAGGCCAGAGTGGCTATTGGACTCCCCTGGATTCAGGAGTACCCTCCACCCTAATGTTCCTTGTCCTGGAGTTACTTCATACAGAGTCACTCTTGCAGCCAGCAGAATACCAGAGAGCATAGAAAAGTCAGGCAGCCCCAGAAGTCTTTACCATGAGGAACTAAGGCCCAGATAGGAAAACTTGCTTAGGTCACAGGATATATCCTTGCCAAGTTTGAAGGGGAGTCTGTTCCCTAGGGACCTCTTCAGGTGGTCCTCATCTTCAGAATGGTTCTAAAGACAAGTGTTTCCAATAGCAGAGACACTAAGGAGAGAAATAGGCCACTGCTTCAGTCCAAGCAGCTTAGGTCTGTCTTCATCTCTCCCCACA
Organism: Rhynchomys soricoides; assembly: GCA_019843965.1. Taxonomy (NCBI): domain Eukaryota; kingdom Metazoa; phylum Chordata; class Mammalia; order Rodentia; family Muridae; genus Rhynchomys; species Rhynchomys soricoides. The sequence continues at coordinate 1,886,389 of JADRCH010000330.1, forward strand.
CCCCCACTGGCCCAAATGCATGGACCTAGAATTCTAGGCGCTTCACAACATTTGTGTTCTGGACGGAACCTGCCTCGGGCCTGTTCCACTCAGCCTGCCCCTGCACCCAGTGCCCCATTCCTGGCCCCAGACCATGCCCTAGGTAGGTGGCAGGCCACTTAGCATGCCAGAGAGGTCACAGAGGGGGATGAGGGAGAAAGCCCGGTCCTCCCTTCCACCCAGCTCACCATTCACTCGCTGGGTGAGTGTGGCCAAGCCAGTGGCCTCCTGGGTGCCCGTTTCTCTTTCTGGTCTTGGCAGTGCCTGCCAGAGGGAAAAGATACTCTATCCAGTCTGTACCTTCTCTAGTTACTCTTTGAGGGGACCAGGGGTAGATGGCCAAGGTAGGTCCCCCTTCCCTGTAAGGCACCAGGCCCGGGTTCTGGTGCCTCTGACACCTCAGCTCTGCAAGGTCCCGGATGGCCTGAGCCAGCTGACTCCAAACACAACCCACTCCATCTGGGTGAGGCCTGCACAGGTGCACTGGCCTGAACCACAAGGGTAAGGAGGAAAAAGCCTGGGGCCTTTAGTAAGCAGATGTGTAACTCAGCCCTGATAGCTCCCTAGAGGAGACACACCAGATGGTGACCACTCCCTGGCAACTGGAAGGCTTGGGGAATGAACTGAAGTTACTCACTGGATATCAAGCCCAGGGTAGTCTTCAGCCACTTGTCTTTGGGTGTTGTTGAATCGACACTCAAGCTTCAGTGTTCCTCCCTGTGAAACATGGAACACACCACAAGGGATACATTCTGCATACCAGCTCACTTGGTGTGAACAAGCTGACTAATACCAACTTATAGCTGGGCTGTGACCCTGGACAGTGCTCTGACCTCAAGCATCAGCCTTAGAAACAGCCAGGGTGGGAGCTACAGATGAGCTGCCTGGCTTTGGAGGGACATCCTGGGTCCTCTTCGAGAGCCTCAGCCAGCTGGGGTTCCCAGTGACTTAAGAGGTGGGATCTGCACTGATTAGCCCTACAGAGACCCCCAAAGTCCCCCAAGACCAATATTTTTAATATCCACAGCCTCAGGAAAGGTGTGCTTAGCGCCATGGCATTGACAAGAGAGTTCTAATTCTCCTTGTTCCCAGGCAAAAGGTTCTAGGTTCCAGCCCAGCTGGGCCGGTTAATAGCCTCATTCATAATAGCCAAGGCTGGCCCCCACAGCATCCCACTGGACTCAGGCCTCCCTGTCCACTGGACCTACCCTTGGGGAGCCTGCTCCAGCTACTGTTGTGTTCACTCTGTTCCCAGGATGGACTCACTGCAGAAGCAGGAACTTCGGAGGCCGAAGATTCATGGGGCGGTCCAGGTATCCCCCTACCAGCCACCCACACTGGCCTCACTGCAGCGATTGTTGTGGGTTCATCGGACCACCACACTGACCCATATCAATGAGGTCTGGCCCAACCTTTTCTTGGGAGATGCGTAAGTAAGACCCATGTAGGGGTTAGGGGTGGCTCATGGGTGTGAGTACTAGGACAAGCCTCCTCTAGATGGCGCCCAATGCTCCTCACCATTGCCTGCATTTGTCTTATGTTTAAGTATGGAAGAAGAACACAGGTAAGAAAAATACACAGAATACATACAGTTTCATCTTTCAGGCCATGAAATAGAGGATTACTTGTGCCTTGATTCGTTTCAGTGGATAACCACACTTTAAATGATGGGATCTTTTCTTTCCTTTCCTCTCCCCTCTCTTTTTTGAGACAAGATGTCAAGTACCCCAGGTTGGCTCAAACTCCCTATGTAGCTGAAGATACCTTGAGTTTCCAATCCTCCAGCCTCCACCTCCAAGAGCTGGTTTTACAAGTGTGCATTGCCACCATGCCAGTTTTATGTTGATGAACAATCCTAGCGCTTTGTGTGTGCTAGGCAGGCACTCTGCAAATTGAGCTATGTGCCTAACCTACCTGAAATCATCCTCATCCTCATCATTATTGATTCAGTCTTACTGGCTGTCCTGGAGCTCACTGGATAGAATAGGCTGGCTTCAAACTTCAAAGATCCTCCTGCTTCTGCTTTCTAAGTGCTGGGACTAAAGGTGTGCACTACCATGCCTGTCTCATCTTTTTTAAAACATATTTTTGATTCATTTATTTATTTTATGTATATGAGTACACTGTCGCTGTCTTCAGACACACCAGAAGAGGGCATCAGATCCTATTACAGATGGTTGTGAGCCACCATGTGGTTGCTGGGAATTGAACTCAGGACCTCTGGAAGAGCAGTCAGTGCTCTTAACCACTGAGCCATCTCTCTAGCCCACCTATCTCATCTTTAATTGGTGTGCATTCATTGTGTATAGGGATGAGTTTGGCAGATTTTTCAAGTTATTGTGTATTTCACCTTATTTACCTCCCTATTCTTTACCCTATTTTTTAAAAAATTTAAGACTGGGTCTCACTGTAGCTAACTTGCCATTGTCTAGGAAGACGAGGTTAGCTTGTCCTTACAGAGATCCGCCTGCCTCTGCCTGCAGTGCTGGGATTTAAGTCAGGCACCACTGTGCCTCCCCATACCCTTCTTTTCTCTCCCTCTCACTGTCTGGTTCTTTCCACAAGATAACCTTGCTTCCACTTTAGTGTCATATGTATGTAATACATATGTGATTTTATGTAGCTATATAAAACCTAGGTGCCACACATGAGCGAATACATGCTATATTCTCTGGGTCTCTGTTATTTCATTTAACATGACCACCATTTGCACCCAATTCAAACACAGCATTTATTTTTCTTTCTAGTGTTGCCTTAAATACTACAGCTATGCCTTTTGTCAGCCTTCTAAAGTTAGAGCAAAATAATATTTAAATTTTATCTTATGTGGCTAAAGAAATGGCTCAGTGGTTAAGAGCACATACCGCTCTTGCAAAGGATCCTGGTTTGTTCCCAGCACCTGCCTGGCAGCTCACAACTGCCTGTAACTTCAGTTCCAGGGAATCCGATGCCCTTTTCTGGCCTCTGCAGGCTCCTGAATGCACATGGTACCCATAAACTCACACCGGAGCACACATATACACATAAATTTAAAAAAAAATTGGGGGGGGGCTGGGATAGGGCTACGTTCGTAAAGCATTTGCCTAACAAGCACAAAGCTATGTGTTCAATCCCCAGTATAGCATAAACACTGAGAATGATGATACACACCTGTAAAAGGAAGATCTGTACATGGTGTCTGCAGCTGCATGGGGAGTTCTAGGCCAGCATGGGCTCCCTAAGATCCTGTCTCAAACCAAAACCAAAACCAAACCTTTTCTTTGTGTGTGTATGCACTCGTATGTTTTTGTGTCTGTGAACACAGGTGCATACATGCTAGAGTGCATGTGTGGAGATCCACAGGTGCATACATGCTACAGTGCATGTGTAGAGATCAGAGAACACGTGTGCTGCCTTATTATCCACTGCTGTACATGCCAGACTAGCTGGCCCATGAGCTTCTGGGAATTTTCCTGTCTCCATCTCATCGCAGGAGCAGTGGTAGATTACAGGCACTCACTACTGCATCTGGTGTTTACATGGGTGCTAAGAATTTGAACTCAGGTTTCCACACTTATGTGACAAACAGCCCATCTTGTGTGTACTTCATGGACAGCATCAGTTGCTTAAAATTGTGCAACATAAAGTATTGTGTAGCTGTGGCTCAGTTTTAGTATTATATAATATTCTCCTGTGTGACTATGTCATGGCACTGATCCCATTTTTAACTATTATAGTGATCCTAGGAGGGTTTAATGCAAGTATGCTGGGAAATTATATGAGTTTTCCAAGGTTTCTATGACACAGAGAGAGAGAGACAGAGACAGACGGGGGGGGGGGGGGGGAGGAAGAGGGAGAGAGAGGAAGAGAGAGAAAAGTATGATAGAACTATTTTTTTTCATAAGCGTGTTCTTAAATTTTAAAAATATAGGGGCTGGAGAGATGACTCAGAGGTTTAGAGAGCACTGTCTGCTCTTTCAGGGGACCTGAATTCAATTCCCAGCACCCACATAGCAGCTCATAACTGTTTGTGACTCCAGTTCTAGAGGATCCAATACCCTCTCACAGACATACATATAGCCCACTGAACAAAAATACATCCTAAGATTTAAAGAAAATATAGACTAAATATATAGAAAAATATATAGTTTTTCCTTTGTGTTTAGAATTCACTGGGCTAGAGAGATGGCTCAGTAGTTGAGAGCCCTGACTGCTCCTTCAGAGGTCCAAAGTTCAATTCCCAGCACCCACATGGCTGCTCACGACCATCTATAACTGTAGTCCCATGGGATCCAAAGCCATCTTCTGGTGTGCAGATATACATACAGACAAAACACCCATCTATATGCATACATGAACTTTAGAATTAAAGCATAGATTAATATCTAGCTAACAATAGTCCTCTTTTCGCAGAGATAAAAATCCTTGTAGACTTTTAAGAAGCGCATGTGTGCTTTTTCACAGTGCTATTTTTGGTAAAACTGCCATCACTTTGTAATACTGTTTTGAGATGTGCTTTATATAGAAAGAAATCTTTTTAAATTAATCACACTACATATTTAAAAATTCTTATAACATGCTGTTTTATATCCTGTATCTTCACAGGTTCTTGATAAAACATAAACATCCTCCCCTGTTTACCTGCATTTAGCACATTTTAGTGATTCGTGGGATTTCATAATTTAGATACACAGGAACTTGTTTTACCTGAGGAGTTTGTTCCATGTTCCCCTGTGGATATCTAAACTAAAAACAGTGCCAAAAGCTCATCTGCTGTGGTTTTCCCTACTAATGCATGCCTTTGAAAAGTTTAATTTGTAAGTTAGATTAAGTAACACTAATAAGAACAAAGTGGAGTAATTACTACGTTAAGTGAGGGCTAATGGAACACAGGCCTGTCTGTGATACCATGTTAGTCTCATAACTGAGATCGCCAGCAATTAACAGGTAAAGTAACATATGCCGTGTGTATACTGGCCAAAAGGCTTGTCTTGGTTCTAATGTGTTTTCTGTCACTGTGATAAAACATTAACCAAAACCAACTTGGGGGGAAGATTTGTTTGGATTACAGTTATAGTTGATCATTAAGAGAAACCAAGGCAGGAGCTTGAAGCAGAAACCACGAAGGAATGCTACCTCCAACTTGCTTCCTCTGGCTTGCTTAGCTACTGTTCTTACACAGCCCAGGCCCACCTGCTAGGGATGGCACTGCCCACAGTGGGCTGCATCCTCCTACGTCAATCTGGAACTAAAAAATGCCCCAGAAACATGTCCATAGACAGTCCAGTGGTGGCAATTTCTCAATGAAGGTTTCCTCTACATAGATCTGTAAAGTTGACCATTACCACTAGCTAGGACAGCCTTGGGCACAACACAGCAGGACAGTACAAAATTTAAAATCTATTAGTTGTTTACCTATAGAATTAAAAAAAAAAAACCATTTGGAAGCCATAGTTGACTGAGAGTAAAAAGTAAAACCATAGATTAAAAAGAATCTATGTACCATACTTAATAAGTTTTACTGTACCATACTTAATAAGGTTTTTTTTTCTGTCAAAAATGTTTTTCCCTAATATTTCGGTTTTAAATATTATTAAATTCGGCTTATATAATGTCTGCCAGCACATTTAGAATTCTTCCTTCTAATCTGTTCCTAGAAGAAAGTGTTTACACAAAGCATAGATGCATTTCTAAGGTTTTTGATGCATGTAGCTATCCAGGTGGTTTCCCTGGGTGAAAGGTTCAGAGCAGCAGTTCTCAAACTGTGGGTCACGACCCCTTTGACAAACCTCAAATCTCCAAAAATATTTACATTGCGAATCACGGTGGGAGAAAAATCACAGTTATGAAGTCACAATGAAAATAATTCTATGGTTGGGGGTCACCACAATATGAGGGACTGTGTCACAGCGTCGTGGCGTATGGAAGGGTGAGAACCACTGCTTTGGAGGATTGCCTTCACCAGGGCAGTTCACTGTTCAGTCTCCACACTTGCAGGAGAATGGAGGGTGGGGGTAAGTTCCAATCCAGTGAGATCCACCCCCACCCACCACCCTAACTTCCCACGTACCCTTCCCTCAGGTATGCTGCCAGAGACAAGACTCGTCTAATCCAGCTGGGCATCACCCATGTTGTGAATGTTGCTGCCGGCAAGTTTCAAGTGGACACAGGTGCCAAGTTTTACCGTGGAACACCTCTGGAGTACTATGGCATTGAAGCTGATGATAACCCCTTCTTTGACCTCAGTGTCTACTTTCTGCCTGTTGCTCGTTACATCAGAGATGCCCTTAATACTCCCCGAAGTAAGCTGCTGGGGAAGGGGTCGGGTTAGGGTCGGGTTAGGGTCAGGGTGGGAGGAGGAGCTATTTCTCCAGTAGGATTGATGGGTGGGGAGCCCACAGCACCAACTCCATCAGGGGCCCTCCAACGCTAAGGATCAGATGGCTATTCCCACTTAATCAGTACATCATGAGAACCAGTGATTTTAGGTACAACTAAGATTTAGTATGGGGGTTGGAAAGATGGCTCAGTAGTGCTTGCTATACAAGCATGAAGATCTGATCCCTGGAACCACATGGAAAAGACAGGTATAATAATAATGTGTGCTCGTAATTCCAGCATTAGGTAGATGAATAGAGGGGATCTGAGGCTTACTGGCAGGCAGCCTGGACAGTGCGTCCAGGCCAGGGAGAGACTCCATCACAAAAAATGAAAGTTGCCAGCACCTGAGAAGCAATATCTAGAGCTGACTTCTGGCCTTCATATATGTGTGTATACACATGCATGCACACTATACTCTCATGTTCTCATGTGTACCACCACATCAACACACACACACACACACACACACACACACACACACACACGCTCACACCATCCATGGATAACCACACCCTTTAGAATGAAGCCAGATACTATGCAGAGATCACAAGACCTTGCAAAGACTCTTGGGTAAGCACCCCAGAGAGGAGACATAAGTGCAAGGCTTTATGGACAAGAGTGAGCGAGCAGGACTGAGGGGAAAGGAAGAGGATAGTCCCTGTGATGTAAATCCAAGAGGTTGCAGAAGTTTGGTGGCCCTCATCTAGAGTTGCAGTGGCTACCAGAGAAAGCCCCCGTGGACCAGAGAAGGGACCCAGCTGCTCACTTTAGACTTATACTAAATTGTTATGTGACCTTGAGCTTCCATTGCCCCATCTGACAATGAGGACAGTATCAGTTTTCCAGGTGTTGAGGTAGGTGGATGGAAGGGCTGGCCAGAGATGTCCCTTCTTTCCAAAGGTGAGATGGGTACAGGTGGCTAATGCTGGCTTGGGTCTTCTACAGGCCGAGTGCTGGTCCACTGCGCTATGGGAGTAAGCCGCTCTGCCACAATTGTCCTGGCCTTCCTCATGATCTTCGAGAACATGACACTGGTAGATGCCATCCAAACGGTGCAGGCCCACCGAGATATCTGTCCCAACTCAGGCTTCCTTCGACAGCTCCAGGTTCTGGACAACAGGCTGAGGCGGGAAACAGGGAGACTCTGAATTAGGGAGCATCTGAAGCCCTGACCCATCCATCCAGCGTGGCCTAACCTGACCTACCTGGCCCTGGGAATGGTAGCCTCTGCTGTTTCCAGAGATCCTGAGATGGTACCAGCAAGTCAGGGCTCCGCTGAGGCAGAGGCAGGATGGGCTGGGGTGGCACCCCTCAGCAAGTGGAGTCCCCTGACACAGTACAGAAATTCTTTATGCAGAAGAAATTTCAGACTGTCTCTATAATAAAGGTTCATCATAATAAAGATGTTTTGTATGACAGTGACTTTATTCTCACAAAGGCCACAAGCCTCAGTAGCCTGGAGGAGGAAGGAGCCTGCTAACATAGCAAGGCCTACTGAGGGGAGAGAGAACAGTGAGAATAGGTTAGTGATAATGTTCTGGATTCAAAAGAAGGTTTGGTGCAGTGCTGTGAACCAGGCGACTAATTCCTCATCTTGTGCCTTTCATGCTTCTCACCCAAGGTTGAGGTTGTCTGTCTGTCTGTTTTTTAAAAAAAGTTCCAAGTGTCACATCCTCTCTGGGCCACAATCAGAACTCACTGTTGGGAGCCAGTACGAGTGCAAACTCTGGCAGCCTGAGCTCCTGAGCTCCATCTTCTGCTTTATAAAGATGATGAGAAAGGATGGAGGCCACCAAGGTATCCCCTGACCTCCACACTCACACCAGGGCACATATACACACCCTGACACACCATGCCCATACACAGTAATAATAAATAAAATCAAGTTTATTTTTCAAAGTAAATTAATGCCTAATGAGAGACCACTGGACAGGTAAAGGCATTTGCTGCCAAACCCGATGACCTGAGTTCAATCCCTGGGACCCATGTGGTAGAAAGAAAGAACCAAATCCCATAAATTATCCTCTCATCTCCACTTGCTTATTGTGACATGAATGCACCCCCCCAAAAAACATAAATAAGCATAATAACAAAAAAGAACAGTCTCAAAAAGTAATTTGAAAACTGACCGTTGGAACTGGGAGTATAGGGCAGGGATAAAGAACTGGCATAGCATATGTAAACCTCTGGGTGTGATCCATATCACCATAAACAGCAAAACAGCAAGGCACAGTAGCTTATACCGATAGATCTAGCATTGAGGCTGGAGGACTGAGTGGATTCAAGGCCAGCCTAGACTAGATAGTAAATTCCAGGCCAGGGGCTGGAGATGTCCTCAGTTGGTAGAGTGTTTCCCTAGTGCATACGGGGCTCTAGATTTAATCCCCAGTGTCTTTCGGTTTCGATTGCCATGAAGAGACACCATGACCATGGGCACTCTTACACAGAAAAGCATTCAGTTGGGGCTGACTTACGGTTTAAGTGGTTTAGTCCATTATCATCATGATGGGAAGCATGGTGGCACGCAGGCAGACATGATGCTGGAGAAGAAACCAAATGTTCTACATCTGGATCACCAGGCAGCAGGGAGAGAGAGTGACACAGGGCCTGGCTTGAGCATCTGAAATCTCAAAGCCCGCCTCCATGGTGACACACTTCCTCCGACAAAGCCACACCCATTCCAACAAGGCCACACCTCCATTAATGCCACTCCTTATGAGCCTATGGGAGACATTTTCATTCAAACCACCTCACCCAGCATGATGTAAACCTGTGTGCCCGTGTGTCACAACCCTTGGGAGATAGAGGCAGAAATGATCAGAAGTTCGAAGTCATCCCCAGGAAATAGTGAGTTTGAGGCTAGCCTGGGCTACATGAGAAAAGGAAGAAGAAAACAGTACAGAAAGTTCCCCTTGGGTTCCTCACTGGCAAACAGCACAGCCTGATCATGGTTTTTAGGGTGAAATGATTTGATTTCCCCCTTCTTCTCTGGATGGTCCCATTTATCTTCTGCTTCCTCTGACTGACCTTAGAATATGAGGGTTTCTCTGGATTCTGTCTTCTTGCATTTTATCTCCTCAGTGTTCCAACTTTTCTGGGTGAGCCTTGGCTCTCACAGCCTCAGGGAATATGGCTTAGTTCTCCCTTCTGTGCTCCAAACCTGGGCATCCCACTAACCACCTTCATTAGTGTACTAGGTCTTCAGCCTCAGCTGAGCTTTTCATAATTCTGTCCCCCACCCCAGACGCTCTTTTCTAGCTTGTTCTCTACTTTACAGCAGAGTTTTACAGTCACTGTTCCTATGCCAATGATAGGTATTTTTATTGATTTTTCTTACCACTGTTACAAGATATCTGAGAGAAGCCACTTAAAAGGAAGACATCACTATTTTGGCTATCAGTTTCTGAGGAAATTCAAAGTTGCTCCATCTGTAGCAGCAGGAATGAAAGGCTACTCACATTGTAGGTATCAGAAAACTTAGTGTGGTTGACTGAATGAGAATAGACCACATAGGCTCCTATGTTTGAATGCTTAGTTCCCATTCAGTGGAACTGTTTGGGAAGGATTAGGAGGTGTGGCCTTGTTGGAGGAGGTGTGTCACTGGAGGTGGGCCTAGTGTCTCTCTCTCTCTCTCTCTCTCTCTCTCTCTCTCTCTCTCTCTCTCTCTGCCTGCTGTCTATGGATCAGGATATAAAGCTCTCAGCTACTGCACCAGCACTGTGCATGTCTGCTTCCCACCATGATGATTATGGACTAACCCTCTAAAACTGTGAGCAAGCCCCCAGTTAAATGCTCTCTTTTATAAGAGCTGCCTTAGCCATGGCATCTTTCCACATCAACAGAGCAGTGACTAAGACATCAGGCCAGATGCAGAGATCTCAGGCTGGGATTAGAAAAGGTAGAGCTTTCAGAATGCCTATCACCCATAACCTATTTCCACATCCTAAAGGCTCCAAATTCTCCCAGACAGCACCGCCAGCTGGGAACCAAACATTCAAACAGATGAGCCTACAGGGAACATTTGAGACTCAAACCAGAAGAGCTGTCAGCCTTGACACAGCCCCCAGCAACCCCTTCAGATACAGCTCTGTGGGTCTATGGGTCATCAGCCATGGATTCACATCACTAGTACTTGGCCCTGTTATGAAGGTCATGAAGGAGATCAGATCCTGGCCTGTCCTGGGACTGGGTGGTGTCTCTGCTCCTGCTGCACTGTGTGCACCATCTCTCATCCAGCCCTCTGATGCCTCTCACCTGATGCCCTCTCCCCACATATATCACTCATAAGCCCCTTAAACTCTCCAGAGTCCCCACCAAGACTGTAAAGGCAGCTCTAGCTTCTCCAGGGGCTTAAAGAATATTCCCCTCTCTATTCTATTCCTGGAGGGTGATGCTTCTCCTCGGCACAAATTGGAAAAGGTTATCCCATCCAAGCAAACCACATTTATGGGCAGAAGCCCTCCTGAGCATCGAGCTGCATGTGTCTCTTCCTCCCAGTAGACAGGGTCCTGACTCAGGGTACCTGGCTGGATCTTCACCCCCATTTATTCTATTCATAATTCATAATCTGCCTGAAAGTATTCTGGCTTGGTAGGCTCACACCCCCATTTTATACACAAGCCAACTGGGGCTCCAAAGAAGAAACCAGAACAGAATGTGGGTTCAGACTCTAGGACAAGTGCTGCCAGCTGGCTCTGTCACATCTCTGTGGCACAACTCTGAAGTTTCATGCTGCTGTGCCCAGTTTCACCCCAGAATCTACGCCCTACCATGTATGGCTGCTCCAACTCCGGGGAGAGATAACTTTTCTGAGTTCAACCTGGAGTTGGTGGGGACTGGAATTATCCAGATCAGACATAGTATTAGCTAACAGCCCAACCTACTTACCCCCAATCCCCAGAGGTTCTCCTCCTCCTGACAACTCAGACTTTGTTGCTATTTCCTGCTCATCCACTGTCAGCAGCACCCAAAATAGTGGCCCTCAGAGGCCAGCTTCTAAGTCATCATCCTGGCCTGAGCATGTAGGCAGCCTGCCCCTGTTGCCGGGGCTGGGGTGCCTACAGGCTGGGACAGAACCTTCCCCTTAGCCTGGAGCTCAGGTTTCAGCAGTTCACATTCCTGGGACTCTGTGGATAGAGTTCAGAATCTGGGGCTGCAGTGGGAAAAGATAGAGAAGCTCTAAGGACCCAGGTGGTAGAGAAGCCGGACATTTCCCAAGCCCATGAGGAAACAGGCTGGCCTGGAACAGTAGAGTAAGCTGACTAATGTATAACCACAACTGCACCTCAGCTGGTAAGACACAAGTGGAGTTATTGCAAGAACTTCACAGAGGTCTCTTTCAAAGGAAATGGTATGCTAGCCAGACATGGCTACACTTACCTCTAATCCCAGCACTTGGGAGGCAGAGGCAGGCAGATCTCTGTGATTTTAAGACTAGCCTGGTCTCCAGAGTGAGCTCCAGCCAAGCCAGGCACACAGAAGTGAGACCCTGTCTAAAAAAGCATGGTATGGGGTTAGGGAAGATGGCTCAGTGGGTAAAGTATTTACTGTAACATGAAGACTTGAGTTCAAATCCCCAGCACCCACAGAAAAGCCAGGCCTGGGGAAGGTATCTGCACACACATCATTGGAGGCTAGGGACAGGCAGGTCCTGGGAGCTCACTGATCACCGAGCCTATCTAAAACAGCTCCAGGTTCAGAGACAGACCCTGAGTTGGAGAGCAAAGAGGAAAGACTCTGACATTCACTGCCTTTTGGTGCTCTGTGGATTGAGTGGGATCTGGGACTCTGTCTCAGTCCTAGACACCCTCTGCCTCCACATTTCCTTTACATGAAGGAGAAACTTCCCTTCCTTTTTTTTTTTTTTTAATGTGTTTTTTGCCTGCATGTATATCTGGCCAACACAAGTGTGCAGAACCTGCAGACACCAAAAGGGGCATCAGATCCTCTGGGACTGGAGTTACAGACTCGTTCACTGTCCTGTAACTGCTGGGGACCAACCCTGGATCCTCTACAAGATCAGCAACTGCTGGGCAACACCAAGCCATCTCTCCAGCCCCAGAAATCTCTCTCTTGTTTACACCACCATTTTTGAAGTCTTTGCTACTTATCATCTTTGGCCTTATCTACTGTATGTTCTAATCCACAAGTTGCCTAGGGTGGGTTGGAGTCACGCTAATACAAGAGATGCCATTGGTGGAGGTTCATTGCTGAATGGGGAATGCCAGCTCAATGAGACTCTTTCTGGGTTGTGGGTTGTGGGAATGAACCGGAGTCAGAGATCATAGGACATAAAGGGGTACCTGGAGAGAATTGGGAAGCAGGAACCATGAGGCAGCAGGAGTCAGGAGTGGAGAAGCCAGAAGGGTCAGCGGGTGACAATGACACCATCACAAGCAAAGCATGAAAGCTCCCCGATCAGCCAGAGCCTGGGAAGATGCCTGGGAAGATGCTCCAATACCCAAGGATTGTTAACATCAGAGCTGCCATTTAAGTCATGGAAGTTTCCTAGGAGACAGTTCTATTTTCCGCAATCTTGGCTTTCTTTTTCGGCTTATTTTTGTTGGCTTATTTCCAAACAAGATCTCATGTACCCGAGGCTGGCTTTGGCATCACTTACGTAGCCCACGATGACCTTGAACTTCTGCTCCTCCCGCCTCTACCTTTCTACTGCCGGGATGACAGGTTTGCAGGACCTGCACTCTATCAACAGAGCTATACCCTTCTACTAGAGTATCAGATGTCCCAAAGAGATTCTCACAACCCATCCTGAGGTCACCTGACTGCCCCTCATCCATTTAGAAGCTTCGGTCAGATCCCAGACAGCGCCTGACAAGGCTGGTTAAGTACCTTTGAGAGACAGCTGGTCAGCACATTCAGACTGGAGTCAAGCTCTCGTCTCTTCTCTTGTCTGAGATAGGATCTCCATGTAGCCCTGGCTGCCCTTAAGCTCCCTATTCAGCCTCTTTAGAACCCTGAATGGTGGAATCGCAGGCATGACCCACTCTGCCCAGCTCCCCTCTTATGCCTTTGTGGTTGTTTCATTGTTTGTTATTCGTGTGTGTGCCATAGTGACCACCAGCTCTCCGACTGTGAAGATGCTGCCTGAGGTGATAAAATAATCATATTTACATTGCTATGATAAAGCACTCTGATGAGAAGCAGGTTAAGAAAGGAAGGCTGTATTTTGGCTTATATAGCCAGAGGGGATACAGTCCATCATAGTTGGAAGGCTTAGGAGTAGGGGTGTGAGGCCAGCCTGGGAATCAGGAGGCATACCAATCACATTTTCATCCACACCCAGGAAGCAGAGAGGGAGGGTGGGGAGGAGGGGTGGGCCTTGAACCTCAATGTCTGCCCCTGATGATGTACTTCTTCCAGAAGACTTCATCTCCTAAAGATTCTACAGTCTTCCCAGACAGGACCACGAAATGGAGATCAAATGTGCAAATACATGAGCCTATGGTAGATAGTGGTTTGAATAGAAAATGTCCCCCATAGGGTCTGTTATTTGAACACTTGGCCCCCAGTTGGTGCTGTTTGGGGAGATTTAGGTGGCACAGGCTTGGAGGGAAGGAAGTCCCTGGCAGAGGGCTTTCAAAGTGAAAATTCTTCCATTACGTCCAGTTTACTCTCTCTGCTTCTCAACGGAGAATGTGAGCTCTTAGCTTCCTGCTTCTTTAGCCACGCCTGCTGCTTACTGCCATGGTTCCCTGCCATGATGGACTCATCTTTTGGGAACTATAAGCTCAAACAAACTCTTTTTTCCTATGAGTTGCCTTGGTTATGGTATTTGCTCATAACAACCAAAAAGTGACTAATGGTGGGAGACATTTGTCGCTCAAATCACAACAGGCTGGAATGGTGCAGCAGGAGCATGGACACGCAGAAACTGAGGTTTCTGTTTCAAAGTCACCCTCTGAGCAGTTTCAGGAGCCAGCAGATGTGAGCTCCTATGAACCCCAAGCTCCTCAAGCATTAGCTGCGCTGTAGGTCTGCTGTGAATGTGCCAATCAACAAGCAAGTCCAAGGGTCAGGTGTGATTGTCTGCACTCAGAAGGCAGAGAGACAGGTGGAACTCTGTGAGTTCAAAGCCAGCCTGGTCTACGTAGTGAGACCCTGTCTCAAGAAACAAGGCAAAACATTTAAAACAAAAACAAAACCCCCAAACAAACAAAACAGCCCAGAGTCGAACACACAGTAGGTGTTGAATAAAAGCTTGAGTTTCTTCCCTTCTTTCAGAGACAATCAGGACTTAGAAAAAAGATCTATCTGCCCTTATTGAAGATGGGCGGGCTGTACCCAGAACCCTGCCACTTCTGAGAACACTGGTGTACAACAGGGTATCCATAGTAGTCTGCTTCTGAAAAGCCAGTGCCTGGATTTCTTCTTTTTAAAAAAATTTTCCCCCCTTCTTTTGGTTATTTGAGGCAGGGTTTCTCTGTGTAGCCCCAGCTGTCCTGGAGCTCCCTCTGTAGACCAGGATGGCCTCAAACACTGAGATCTACCTGTCTCTGCTGGGATTAAAGGCCTTCCACCACCACCACCACCACTGTCTCCACTATCACCACCTGTCTAATTTTTTTCTTTTAATTAAAAAAGAAATGGTTTTAATTTTTTTTTTTAAAAAAAAGATCTTATTTTTAAAAGTATGTGTATGGATATTTTGCCTGCAACTCAGTCTGTGTGCCACATGCATGCCCGGTGCCCACAGAGGCCAGAACAAAGAGTCAGATTTCCCGGGACTAGAGTTACAGTTGTGAGCCATCCTGTGGATACTGGGAATTGAACCCCAGTTCTCTGGAAGAGCAGCCAGTGTTCTCAACTGCCAAGCCAGCCAGCCTTCTAGCCCCACTTCTTTTTATTTTAAGTTATGTATTTGTGTGTCTGTCAGTGGGTCTATGAACATACCCGTGGTGCCCAAAGAGACCCAAGTGGCCGTTGGTCCCCTGGAGCTGGAGTTTGTGAGCTAGGGCTCTGGGATCCAAACTCCCATCCTCTGAGAGCACAACACGTGCTCTTAACCACTGAGTCATCTCTCCAGCACCCTGGATTTATCTTTCATATTCCTTTAATTATTTTATACGATGAATAGCTTTTGCCAAGAAGCTTTGCATACAAAGCTGCCTGCATTCTCTTCGAGTTTTCTTAAGTAGGGTTATAAACTGGCATTAGGAGTCTGTAATGCCAAATGCAGCCTGCTCTGCAAACCATCAGTTCTCCAAAGACTGGAGAACATTTGATTTAATGGAAAGTGTTTTATGGGCACTGCAGACCTGGATGAACCTTATTCTGGTCTTTAATTTAGAGAAGAGAAGAGCTAATGTACTATACAAAACAAAACAAAAAAACCCAAAAACCTCCTGACATTTTCCTTAACTTTGGCATGGTCTGGCAGTAGTATGTGAGTATTCATATCCAGACACAGACATACAGACACATACAGAGACAGATATACACATAGACAAATATACACATGTGCAGACAAACACAAGGACACATACATGAATACATACAGACGACACACACAGATACACACAGAGACAGAGGCAGACACACACAGAAACATAGACACAGACACACAGACACTCTCCCCCCGCCCCCCAAGTCAGGCTCATGAGTAAACTCTAGGATGTCTAAGAGTTGTTTGTTATTGTTTTTTCCTTTCCATTTACAACTCAATTAAAACAAGCCTCATAAAGTCCCAGGTGAGAGATTTCTTTACTGGCTGGATGAGGTTCCCCACACTCAGGGAAAGCCCACGTGGTCTGATTAGGGTAGACTAAAAAAAGGCCAAAGTCTGTTCTTTCTGTACCTCCACCCCACTTCCCTGCCACCCTCTCCCTTCACACACAATGGACTCCTTGGAGGACCTGGGAACAGTTCACGGCAGGGAGCGCAGCCTCTGTATTCTGAAGCCCAAGCCTCTCCAGTCAAGAACAGGGAGGTCCTGTACTCAGCACAGTATTTGGAGATTCCTAAGACATTGTGTTTATTACCTTCCACCATAAGCACATTTCATGGGGGTATTACTGGGAATAGAATATTCAGGACATTCAGTTACATTTCAGTTTCAGAAACAACTATTTTAAAATGTAAATTTGCTCCAAATACCACACGGAACATGTGAAAACTGCATTTAATATTCAGGTGTGGAGGCATATACCTGTAATCTTGAGGCTTGTGAGGTAAAAGCAGGGACATTAGGAATTCAAGGCCAACCTCAGCTATATGAGTTTGAGGTTAGCCTGGGCTACACGAGACCTCCTTTCCCCCTCCTGAAATAAAAAAACAAAACACAAAAAACAAAACAAAACAAAAAAACCACAAACCCTCTCTGTATTGATCAAGTGGCCACTACCACCTGGAAGTTTCTTTGTCATTATCCTAGAGGAAAGGGAAGAGTACATGCCAAGAAACTGTTTGGGGCAAGAGAGGAAAGGAATCAGCTATGAAAGAGAAAAGGTTTATGTGGCTCACAAATTCGAAGACTTCTACAGTCAGTTGGCACGTTGCTTTGCAGTCTGGGTAGCCATCTTCCTGGCAGCATGGAGCTGAGGAACTGTTCCCTTCATGGCAGACTGGAAGAGAGAAAGGAAGGGACCAGAGTGCCGTTTTATTCCCCAAAGACAGCCTCTCGACAAGCTAACTTCCTCCCCTTTTTAAAGGTTCTACCACCTGCCAACAGTACCACAGGCTGTGCCCACCAAAAGCACCACAGGCTGTGCCTGCCAACAGTACCAATAGGCAAGAGACTAAGATTTTAACACATGGCCCTTTGGTAGACATTTTAGTTCTCAACTTTAACAGTCAATGGTTGAAGGCAGCTGGACTGTAAGAGAAGGTGGCCAGCGGAGAGGATCATTGGTAGTGTCCACTCTTCCCTAAGACAGTGCTCCAGATATAGGTAGGGATGGCGTATAGACTGGGGGAATGGGAAGGTTTTTTTCTTTAGCTGGTTACATTTCTGGAGGAGGTGATTTTTGCAGCCAACACAGGTGAACTGCATCCAGGTTCAAGGGCCCCACAGTGTCAAGGCCCCTCCCCACCTTACGAATTACAATCAGCACTGGGGTATATCCAACAATCCTGGTCAAGAACGGGGGATCAACTCTGTCTCGAAACAAACAAACAAACAAACAAAAAAACAAGAACAGAGGATCCTGGGACCTTGATCTTTTAACCAAGAAGAGGCTACAGGATTACCATTTATTAAGTAAGTGTCCTCAGTTCCAGTAGGATGATCGATGCAGGGCTTTTGAGAAAGGCTAAGAGATAAAAATCAATGACTAGCTTTTTGCTACACCTCAGTGTAGAGAACAGCAGAATGTGTGCTCAGTGCTATGACATTTCTTTCATCCCCCTTCTATTTCTATAATACTCTGTAACTTGTCTGAGACACTCTGCCATTATGTGCTGTGTGGAGACAGGCAGAACATGCTCACCTGTTGGGTAGGAACAGTGGGGGGCTCTCCAGATCCTGGGCCAGGCTTGCTACCATCCCTCCCTCCTGAGACAGTTTGAGAGGAATGTTAAAAGCCACCAAAGTCGTGAGCTGTCTCCTTAATCCAATTTTATGGCAGATTAGACACAGCATCAGAATCAGGGACCCTTTAGTACATAAGAGTGATACCCTTGGGCCTATTGGGCTCTTTGTAGTTTTCATTTATTCCAGAGCCCTGAAGAGCCAAATTAATCAAGAAATCTTTTATAAACTACCATCAAAATGATGTCTAGACTTTGACCAGTTTCTCCTCTCTGATCCTTGCTGCCACCCTTGACTAAGGTTGATGGGCTCTAATAGGCCCAAGCATGTTAAACATGGCGCAGACAGGTTACATTCCTAAAACTAGCTTCCAAGGTCCATTTCCTAATTTGGCTATTGACTCATTCATTCCTGAGACAAAGCACCAAGGTCCAAAAATCAAAATTCATTATTCGGCTAACGTGTCCAATCAGGATTTACCAATTCACCTAGCCTAGTGCAGGCTCTCCTTTTTCTCCTTGAAAACTCACTCCTGCCAAAAGTACCTGCCTGCTGCTTGCCGCTGCTGTCTTCCTTTGCAGCCTGCCCCTTGCCATGTTTGCCCCTCCTGGGTAATCTCCTTGATTTTGAGAATTTGGTGTCTGCAGGAGGGGGCCCATTCTCCCTTACAAAGGTGACCAGTGCCTCTCACCTGGACAGTAAGAGCATCCTCCTCACTGCTCTCCCAGGTCCTAACTATAATTTTGATATATTCCACTCTCCACCCATAAGATGTTCTTTTAAGAATGCAAATCAGCCAGGTGTGGTGGCATGCTCATGAGGTAAGGCAGGCAGATCTCAGTTAGAGGCCAGGTTAGGCCACATAGTGAGTCCCAGACCAGCCAGGGCTATATAGTGAGAGCCTATCTCAAACAAACACAAACCATACCATACCATACCATACCATACCATACAATACCAGTCATGCAACCAAACTCCCTAGAATAAAACCCACTCTTTCCTGTGAACTACAAAGCCCCATGAGTTTCAACCCTCACCTGCTATCACTTTGACCAACAACTGCTCTACTGTCAGCTGAGTTGGCCTATGGTAGGCTCCTGCCATAGAAATGCTAGAATGCAGTCTAAACAGTTGACCAATATCTGTCTCTCTCTCTGTCTCTCTGTCTCTCTCTCTGTCTCTCTGTCTCTCTGTCTCTCTCTCTCTCTCTCTCCATGAAACTGAAGCAGACAGGCAGTCCAGACAAGTGAGGAGACAAGGCTCCCTGAGTTCATTCAGGGGCCCAGGTTCCTTCCACATTTTTGCTCTGCCATGCCTGAGAAGGCAGTCTTCCTTTGCTGGACAACAGCCTCGTTTGTATCACATGACTTTTCACAGTTGCTGTTTCCTAGGCATTTCAGCATCCTGTTCGTCCCTGTAAGACGGTCACCTAGCTGCAGTCCAGCATTCTGCTTACTGGTTCAGTTCAAACCTTTCCCTGATGAATTTCTGACCAAAACAAGTTTCACTGCATACTGTATAGATGCACATTCCTTCTGCAAAACCACCTCCGAACATCCTGCTGTCATTTCCCCCCAACCCCAGGCAAATATTTAAGTTTATTTGCTGTTTCTTTGTTTATGTGGTATTACAGATAGAACTCAGGCCTTACAACATGCCAGGCAAAGGCTCTACTGCTGAGCTACCTGAGCCCCTGAGATTTGACTGGGATTGACTCAAGACCCTGGGCTCAACTCAACTACTGTGGGTTGGCTAATTCTTATCCCAGAACCAAAATATCCATGGCAATTTGGAATATCACCACTGTCTGTGTGACAAGTGTTTGCTTTGTCTTACAGGGCTGAAGGGCAATCGGCATACCATTATGACAGTTTCAATTAGTCTTCCCTTGGTGTCACTGCTGGCCTCTTTCAGAAACTCTCCTTTGAGTCTACTGGCTCCTCTGGGCAGCCCTCTCTCATAGAGGGGCCATTTCTCCACTGGACAGTGAGCTCACCAGAGACATCCTATCTTACTGCATGCCTGAGCAGGGACTGGACACAGGTCTCATGTGTGGGAACACCGGTTCATTCCCAGGCAAAGTCCAGCCCCAATAGACTGTTAGTTTTTGATAGAGATTTCTTAATCTGTCCAATAAGCTAAGGCAATTAACTGGAATCTAAAGAAGACTGGAAAAGAATAGCAGTGGCTACTATGTCTTCAAGCCAAGAGCTCTGTTTCTTATTTAAGCCACAACAAGCACCTCCCATTACTATATCCGATCCACAGATGAGAGGATTGCTTAAAGTCAGGACACCAGGACCCTCTCAGAGCTAAGTGGCAAGGGCAGGAACTGAACCCATTTCCTCCTGTTTGGAGAGCACATGCCCTTTACTCCTGTACTCTCCAGTCCGTGCTACACAAACAAGCTGCCCTGTCAAGCCTCATCAATGTCACTGTGGTGCACTAATGGGCTGTGAAGACAAACAAGCCATCTATGTGTAAAATAAACAAGCCCAGACACGAGGACGGAGGTGCTAATGGAGACACAAGTGACCGATTTGCTTGTGATAACTGACAGGCTGGAGAGGGGGCTCAAAAGGCGTTGATCCTTTGGGAGATGGGGTAGTTAAGGGCTCCTGGGCATAGCCTAAGACCTAGACCCCAAGGGCTCAGATGTTCCCTCAACAGAAAGCTCCCAGCAGGCAGTCCCACTGTTTTGACAGCCAGGTGATAAACAGAAGTATCGATTTCAGAGAAACATCACTGGTCTTTAGGCCTTCTTTCCAAACACATGTCCTCACATAGCTCAGCCATCAAAGTCAAAAGTGACAGCTCTTGAGTAGATGAGGGCTGGCCAGCTGCCAGCCAACTCCCAGGCAGGCCACAGAAAGCCCCAGAGGCACTCGCTGCAGTGGGCTTTAGGAACTGGGATCTACAGGCAGGCGTTGGGGAGAAGGCAAGAGCTGTTATGTGAGAAATGTCCTTCTCAGGGAGGGAGATGGAGGGTGAGGGGCTTGGGCAGAGGAACAAATAGAAGCTCTAAGCCTATGTTCCGGTCACCATGCTGATGTGTCTGCCTTATTCTCAGACATCTAGACCAGCCCCACAGGGCTATTGAGCTCTTGAAACATACTGTTCTAAATTGAGATGGGCTGTAATACTCAGACTTTTGTAATATACTTCAAAGGCTTACTGTGGAAAAAAAACAGTGGTGCCAAATAATTGCTCTAATAAATTTTGTTCTGATTACATGTTGAAATGATAATATCTAGGATGTATTTTGTTAAATAAAATATCCCCATTAATTCCACCCGTTTCTTTTTACACGTTTTTATCGTGGCTGCTAAACAATTAAAAATGAAAAGCACAGCTTGCGTTATGATTCTGTTGGACGGTGCTGCTCTAATGGATCCAAAGGAAAATGATCCACTGGATCCCAAGTGGAAAAACACGTGCGTACATCTTTATCAAAATACAAATGAATAAAAACAACCAAGGGGTAGGTTTATTTCACCATGCATTTCTTTTCTTTCTTCTTTTCTCCCCCCCTTCCTCCTCCTCCTCCTCCTCCTCCTCCTCCTCCTCCTCCTCCTCCTCCCTCCCTCCCTCCC
>JADRCH010000330.1:1907965-1931998 GCA_019843965.1 Rhynchomys soricoides
TGCCTCTGCCTCCTGAGTGTTAGGATTAGATATGTGCTCTGCCATGCCCAGCTTGCTATGTATTTTCAAAAGGGTTCTTCTAAAAATCGTATATTTTGTTATTGTGTGTGTGTATGGTTTATGTACCGGGGGCCTGGATGCCAGGTTCGGGTGTGCAGGTCAGAGAACAACTTTTCGGCATCTGTTCTCACTTTGCACCTTTACATAGGTTCTGGGGCTCAAACTCAGGCCACCAGGCCAGCACTTGGGTGAGTACCTTTGCCCACTGAGCCCTTTCACTGGCCGTCAAGAGAACTTTTTCTTTTTAAACTAGTTTCCATGAACCAAAAGGAATAATTATTAAATAATAAAGTTGGCTTAAATGAACCTGAAAATTTTGACTCGTAGTTTTTAAAAATGTTAATGTATAAGTTATTGTTATAAAAATTAAATGATTTAAACAGGGCATGGTGGTGCATACCTTTAATCCCAGTACTTGGGAGGCAGAGACAGGTAGATCTCTGTGAGTTTGAGGCCAGTCTCATCTATGTAGTGAGATCCAGGACAGTTGGGACTATGTAGAGAGATCTTGGCTCAAAAAACCAGCCAACCAACCAACCAACCAATCAACCAAATAAATAGTTTACAAATCTAATAGTCAATGCAAAGAAAGGTCATGAATGGGTTTTACTTATTACACACAGACGTCATATGTGTGTATTTAAGAATATATAGAAAGATGGGCCAGGGGAGGTAACTCAGTCAATAAAGTTCTTGCTTCAAAATAATGAAGACCTGAGTTTCATCCACAGAATCCACATAAAAATGCCAGGCATTTGTAGCCCAGCACTGAGGAGGTAAAAACAGGATCCTTGGGGCTCACCAGTCAGGTGGTCTATCCTCATTTCTGAGCTCCAAGCCAATAATAGACCTGGATGCAAAGGAAACATGGTGCTCTTGAGGATGGCGCTGGGGGCTATCCTCTGGTCTCCATATGTATGCACACATATGTGCACTAATACACGTAGATATGCACATGAGTGTCTGTGCATACACATAACACACAACACACACACACACACACACACACACACACACACACATTCATTTTAAAAACCTGAGACTGGGTGTCCTGGTGTACACCTATAATCCCAGCACTTGGGAGATGAGGCAGGATGACTGAGAGTTCAAGGCTACTCTGGGGCATACAGCAAAATGCTGTCTCAAAAGAAGAATGGTGGAGGACTGGTGGCTCAGGGGTTAGTGCATGTACTGCTTTCCAGGGGATCTGAGTCTGGCTAACCATCACCTGTAACTCTAGCTCTGGTACATGTGACACCCTCTTCTGACCTCTGCAGGCGCCCAAACACACTTGGCGTATACACATGGAGAAACACACATATTCACACAAAATCAAAATAAAAAAAACCACACTCAAACAAAGAGAGACTATTTTAAGGCCAGGTACTGTATTCAACAGCAGCATTTGGGAAGCTGAGGCAAGAGGGTCAGAAGTTCAAGGTTAGCCTGGAATACATTACAAGGTTTTATCTCAAAAAAAAATTTAAACATATGTGTATATATGCATGTATATGTACACCTACATATAATCCTATTTGCTGGAATTCCAGGCACATTCTAGAGCACCCCATCTAGAGTGTTAGGCAGAACCAATAAAGCAGCCACCCAGTGCTGTCATGTTCTGCACACTGTCTTGGAATCCAGACGTGACAGGTAGAATCAATTGTCTTCCACCGAGATATCTCCACGTACTCCCATACTCTAGAGCCTTATCTGCTTCCAAAGTCAGTGGCAAGACAGCCTACCCCACTACCCAGAATTCAGGCTCTGCCATCCCCCCCCCCACCTTTGTTCTAAGGACACACAGACAAGAGAAGAGCAAATGCTTCCTTGGACTGGAAGGTGTGTGTCACAAAACTAGAGTTACAGGTCATGCTTGGCCAGCACTGACAGCCTGATTCCAAGTCACCACAACACCAAGTCCCAGAGGTTCATACACTGACAAGCAGCAAAACTCAACACCAACCCTGGGTCTTGGGCTTTTCAGGGTCAGCTGTGTGAGACCCCAATTTCTGTTGTTTAAGCCTTCCAAGTTAAGAATTTTGTTATAGCAGGTAGAGTTGACTGTGTGCACACTGAGGGGGAAACCAAAATGTCAGCAGGAGGCTGCCTCCTCCTCAGCTGTCCTAGGGGAGAATCCATTTCCCACCTTATTCAGCTTCCGGACGCTGCCTCCCAGCACAGGACCCTTCTAGTCATCAAAGCCAGCAGTAAATAGTTCCACTCTTTCACATCTTCTCAGGGTCTCTTCCTCCCTCCCCCACTTTAAGAAGCTTGTAGTGACAGTGGACCTACTAGGATGATGAGGCTGACCACCCTACTTTAAGGTCAGATATGAATAGTCTTAATTCCTGGGCCCTTAATTCACACTACTTCCGGGTCTCAGGGATTAGGAAGTAGATATCCCTGGGGGCAGAATATTCTGTCCTCTCACACTTCCATTTGAGCCAAGCTGAGAGAAAGTGGGAGAGGGCAGTGTGGACCAGTCTCTGCAATTAGAGAAAGAAAACTGGTTAAAAGGGGGGGAGGGGAATCCAGGGGGGGAAGAGTTTGCTAATGAAAATTACATTGTTGAGGAAGAACTGTTGGTACCTATGTCAAAAAATGACTACAGCATTACAAACAGGTTATAAGTTCTCGAGAAGCTACATGAACACAACAGAATGCTTGCGGAAGCCAGCTGTGGGGCACATCCTCATGTCCTGGGGGAAACTTCTAGGAGCTGGCATTAGCTAGACACTTCTAAGTTGGGCTGATGGGTTGCCTGGCCTGCTCCCATCCAGACGACACGGTATTTCACCTGCATGAGGAGGCACAGGGGTGCCCCTCCATGGCTCTAGTTCTGCTTCAGAGTTATGCAGAGAATGCTGTGTGCCTCACAGACTAGCCTTTTCTGGCTTCTAGAAGACAGACCAGGTGTCCCCTGTAAACACTACCATTCTTCTCTAACAAAGTCTTCCCATGGATTCCTGGGATCCTTGATGGAAAAATGATAAGACCCTTCCCTACCCTGTTATCCTGCTCAGAGCATATGCATAGGGTTTGTTTGGTTGGTTTGGTTTTGGTATTTGGTTTGTTTTGGGTTTTTGTTTGTTTATTTGTTTGTTTTTGAATCAGGTCTCTACAGTTCTGGCTGTTCTTGTTCTCAATAAATAGACTGGCCTCAAACTCACAGAGATCCTCCTGCCTCTGCCTCTTGAGTGCTGGAATTAAAGGCGTGAGCCACTCTGTTTAGCACAGAGCATGGTATAACATGTGAAGGACTGAGAGAAAGTGGAGAAGCCCACCATTTCGCTAGCTCATTGCTTAGCGTCTTCCTCAGGGAGCGGTAATCAACAGTCCCTCTGTATCTGATGCTTTTCTCATCCTGACAACTTAAAGGGTTTGCTTTTGCTCACAGTTGGGGGATATGGTCTATCAAGGAGGGGACAGGATGAGTTGCTGGCAGCAAGGAACAGAGCACTCCCTCTGAGATAGATATGACATTCCCTTCAGAAAACCATCACACCCTGCCCCTCCCTGTCCAGTGACTGGCGTTCTCCAGTCTAGGCCCTGAATCTTAAAGATTCCACAATCTCTCAAAACACTCCTACCAGCCTACGAAGAACATTTCGCCCTCAGAGCTTAACACCCCTCAAAGTCTTCTCTCGGCTTTATTTGACTTTACTACATCTATCTATCCATCAGCTTAGATGGTAAGAAATACTTCTCACCGTGGTCTATCATCAATCTATCTACATATTATCTGGCTATCTTAAACGACTCTCTCTCTCTCTCTCTCTCTCTCTCTCTCTCTCTCTCTCTCGTGTGTGTGTGTGTGTGTGTGTGTGTGTGTGTGTGTGTGTGTCTAGGCTCATAATTACATAAGAGGGGAGGATTGTAAGCCCGGTCCTCACTGAACTTCAGAAAAACTGGGGACTTGGGGGGAGTTTTGTAGAAAATGCTACCACACAACGTTCACCCACAGGGACTCCTTCTCGGAGTTTCGTCAATTTTTCTTCGTGATGCAATATCCATCCATCCCCAAGAGATAGCTCTCCAAACTCTCAGAGAGAGAGCTGGTAGAGAGTAGAATTCTTCACTCTGTGAACCCTGAGGCCTCCTATGGGCTCTGTGTCAGCAGGCAAACCTCCCCCCACCCGGTCATCATTCTGAGACAGAGCCCATAGAAGGCCTGCAGACACCTGGCTTTATCCAGTGTAAGAAAACAAAGCTGGAGAATTCCCCATCTGTCGCTACCCTGGCGGCCACATGTCCTGTATCTGTGGCTGAGCCAGAGACAAAATGTGGCCTCCAGGTACAGGACTGCTTAAGTCAAGGGTTTCAGGTCACACTGGTGAATCATTTTGCAAACAAATGCCACAGGTCTCCTCTCAGACTGGACAGCATGCAAGGTCAGTGTCAGCAGATCTGACCCTAAAAATAGACCCTCTGAGCCGGTCTGGAAGTTCAGTGTAAGGCTGCCACACACCCTTCGGACCGGTACCTCTTAGCCCAGTCAGGCACTTGGGGGCACACAGGTAAGGCCCTTGAATGGGAAGACCGTTGCCTCTGGGGTTTAGCCAAATGTTCTTTGAAGAAATGGCTGTGGGGATTGGAAATCTCACTTCCACAATTTCTGGAACCGTAGAGAACACCCTTTCAGCACGAAAGGCTTCTTGCTATCCCAGCATTCACTAGAGGCAACATGGAATTGCTCTCTCCTTCCTCATCTCTAAATCTGAATTTCTGTGATGATTGCTAAGGGATAACTGAATGGGTTAAAGTTCTTGGGCCATCTGAACCTTTGGATGCTCTGTATTGTATTTTGTATCACGGATCAGGGGAAATAGAAGCACCAGATTCCCTCGGAGCATGTGCAGGGCAGCACAAATTACAAACCGGCACCCAAGCCTCCAGTGTCCTGGCAAGCTTAAGCCTCATTCAAAATAAGATAGGCTTCAAAGATTTTTCCAATTTTTCTTGGGGAAAACACGGGGTTGGGGATGGAAGCACCCCAATAGAGATGAAGAGGTTAGATGATGGAGAGACGGAGCTATTCAGCTGTGGCAGCACCATGTAAGGCAGGAAGGGAGAGGATATCCTGGTATCTCAGACCAGGCTCTCCCATCAGATCCCAGTGCGCTTACCCTGTGCCCCCAGTAGTCACTGGTAAGCTTGGAATTCAATAGCTGTTGGGACTACTAGGCACGGATGGTCCAGAAGCTTAAAGTACTCTAAGAAGGGGACATGAGGGTCATGTGTGAAGAGGTCACCAGCCCATGGGAGGTCCCTCATACATGATGCTCTTTCTGCTGCTTTGACATGTTCCCGGCCCCTCCTTGCTCTCACTATATGGGTCCTGAGGACAGGTTGGAAGACTCTGACATTTACTCAGCAGCAGCAGGACTGGAGGGGCTTCTGAGGGAGCACTCTGGGCATGGAGGAGGTAGGAGGTCAGAGAGAGGAGAATCAAGGAAGTTCAGGCAGCTCTAAAGCCATCTCAGGGGCTAAGGAACAGAGGAGAGGCAATGGTCTCTCACTAGCAGTGAGCCAGACGCCATGGCTGAGGGTGTTTCAGCCCTGGGGTAACAGCTGGGCTGGAGTAGCACTGGGGCCCGTGTGAGGGTAGACTTTGTGTGACTACTTTCTATCCCATGACAGATAAAGAGCAGAGGGGTGTGCTAAGGCTGAAGGCTGGACTTTGGGCTTCTATATATTTGCTTTCTTCGTGATCTATAGAGACCTAGCAGCTTGCACTTGGGGAGGGGACAGGCTCCTTTTGGTAGCTACAGAACTTTCACAGGTGTTTCCTTGTTCCCAGCACCCTATCATTGCTGTTGTCTGTTTTTGATTTGGGGTTTTAGAGACAGTGTCTCTCACACTGTAGCCCCAGCTGACCTGGAACTCACTATGTAGTCCAGGCTTGCCTCTAATACATGATAGTTGTCTTGCCTTGGGCTCCCTAGTACTGGGATTATAGGCAGATACCACCATACCTGCTTCCCAGACAACTCTGTGAGCTTTCCTTTTAAGTATTAATTCACTTCCTTTATTCCACATTGACCCCCCTTTTCAGATGGGGAAACTGAGGCATAGGTGAATTAGGTCACAGGGCTTAGGCAGTGGTAGGGACTGGAGCCCAGTGTGCCTCAGAGCCTGATGGTATACCAACCTTGGGGCCTGGTGCCCTTAATGCTTAGGCAGCAACAGGGGCCTCTCACTTGGCTGCTCTGTTCTGAGCCCTACCCAGGGATGTGTGGGCCCGGAAAGAGCAGGACCAGGGGCTAGGCTGGGGGATGTTACTGCGTTTGTCTCCAACTTGACTCCAGAGCAGGTGACGTTTGATTTCTGTTAGAGTGACTCTTGTTGGTACTGTGCCTTCTGTTTCCACAGTAAAGAGGGGGTTACCAGGCTTATGGAAGCCTGGTAAGTCCGGCAGAAATGAACTATCTCAGAAAAACCTCTCTTGTACTTCACACGGGAACCAATGAATCCTGCCACCCAAAGGCAGACGCCAAGGCTTCTTGGTGCCTTTATCTTCTTCTGTAACTGCCCCACCACCACCTTCTGCCAGAAGGTGCCACCACCTTCTACCTCTCCTCTCCTATCTCTCCCCTTCCTTCTTCATCTAAATCCCTGCTCTGTGGAATGTTCTTCAAGCAGATATGGTGGGGCTAAGATGATTTCATTTAATTTCCCAGCCCAATACAGTATCCCTATTTACATGTGAGAACGCCAGATACTAGGTACATTAAGACTCCCAGGCCCAAGAGAGCATGTGGCAAACTTTTTACAACACCAGGAGGGGAGCACACAGAATCGAAAGGCAGGGTTGGGGAGATGACTCAGTGGATAAAGTCCTTGCTGCACAAGCAGAAGACCAGAGTTCAGCTCCCAGCTGCCCATAATCCCAGCACTAGGGAGACAGAGATCGGGGATCCTGAGAGCAGGCTGGCTGGCTAGACTAGCTGCGATCCATGAGCTCTGGGTTTGGCAAGAGACCCTGACTCAAAAAATAAAATGGAATGCGATCAAAGACAGCCAGTGTCGACTTCGGGCTGCCACACAGATGCACATGCACATGTACCTGAACACATGTGCCCCCCCCACAAGTGTGCATACATATGTTAAAAAAACCCAAGAAGGCCAGGCTTATCCCCATGAACTCATACTCTGACAAGAAACGTGGTGTACTCTCTGTTGACACAATCAGGATGCATTCTGCTTGCTGACCCGAGTCCCTGCTGTACACCACTTACTAACCTGGTGTCATCTTACGTTTTCTTTCCTTATTTTTTTTTTCTTTTGATTTTTTTGAGATACAGTTTCTCTGTGTAGCCCTGGTTGTACTCACAGAGATCTGCCTGCCTCTGCCTCCCGAGCGCTGGGATTCAAGGCGTGCGTCACCACCGCACGGATAGTGTCATTTCTCCTAACCTCACTGCCCCTCGTTTTTCTTCTTGTGTAATGTGGTGCACTTGTGTCCCATCTAGGAGGTTTCAAGAACAGACATTTCCTGGGAATACAATAAACAAAACCAATGGCATATTTATTCCTTGGGGTCTGGCCAGGGCTGTTATTTCTCTGAGGACTTAAGTGGTGGTTTTAGGAGACAGCAGCCTTGGCCCTGAGCCTTGCCAAGGTCCTTAGCCTTCCCAGTGCGGCATTTGAAAAGCAGGTCTACTGAGGAAAAATGGTCTGGATGGGAAATAGAGGAAGCTCACATTGTGGGCTACAAGCACCCCCCCACCCCCCATCCACAGCATAAACCCTCCTTTACCCCTCTCTACATAAGGCTTGTTCTGAGGTGACACTCCGTGGGAAATGACTCTTGAAAGAGTTTGCCATGCTGGGAAACCGCCCGCAGCATTCCCACACATCTTAGGAGGAGGCAGAGGCCCAGCTACTCAGGAATTAGGAAACACAACTGGTCCAGTGAGATGTCTGTGGGAGTCATGGACCTTGTCTCCCTTGACAGAGTTCCCCCTCTGTCATTGGGCAATGTCCTTCTGAGCCTTCAGCCCCCTCACAACTCCAGGAGGTCCAACTCTGCCAAACCAAGATTGGGAAAATCAATTAGGAGCTCATAAATTACCACCCAAAGCACTTGGAACCATTTGAAAAGTTAATCAAATGAGTTCATGACATTGACACCATTGGAGAAGTAATATTAAATTTCCTCTTAAATGAAGGCTTCTCTGTTTTTTTTTTTTTTAATAAAAGGATTTTATATTATTTCACATAATTGCCTCCTGTTAACATACTTGCCAGAATCTAAAAGGAAAAAAAAAATCTGTTAAACTTGGATTACATCTGGTACATTAAGAAGCAAATTATAGGCAACAACAACAACAAAAATTCCTGGGTTTTCTTGTCCAAGTTTTAATTTAAAAAAAAATTCCACAGATTTTATGTTGTGGTTGGGCTTATTTTGGTAGACTTAACATACATAAAGACAAGTAATGACTCGAGGCGAATTGAAAATATGTGTGTACTTACAAATGGACACTCGAGCCAAATCCCAAATCCAGCAGTAGGTATTGCTCAGCTAACAGAGTCATTATGCAACAGTGTTCTCACTCCCTCCTCTCAGAGAACATTGCAGACCCAACTCGAGCAGGGTTGAGGAAGAAATGTGGTGTACACTGCATTTAAATTGGACCTAACTTTCTCCCAGGAACAGAAATATCCACGGGTTTCTCTGAAAAGAGGGCAGAAGGTTTTCAAAAAATTGTGTGTGTGTGTGTGTGTGTGTGTGTGCATGTACGAGTGTATGTGTGTGTATGAGTGTGTGTGCATGTGTGTTTCTCATTCCCTGGGATCCACATGGTAGACAGAACAAATCCCCACATGCTGTCCTCCGACAACACAAGCATACATCCATATAATCCTGCACACACACGCACATACACACACATGCACAAACACACATG
The DNA here is from genome assembly GCA_019843965.1 of Rhynchomys soricoides. Lineage (NCBI taxonomy): Eukaryota > Metazoa > Chordata > Mammalia > Rodentia > Muridae > Rhynchomys > Rhynchomys soricoides. Next base: position 1,916,941 of record JADRCH010000330.1, read on the forward strand.
TACACACACACATACACATGCACACACATATCCATGCAGGTGTGCACATACACATGCATACACACAGACACATACCCGCACATCCACAGGCACCCATGTGTACACACAGGTACATATCGGTGCATGTGTATACATACATACACCAGCACATGCACTCATACATGTAATAAAAACATTTTTTGATATATTAAGAACCAGCAAGATGGCTCAATAGGCAAAAATACTTGCTGCCAAGTCTGAGTTCAGTCGCCAGAAACCAAATGGTGCAAGAAGGGAACCAACTTCCACTATTTGTCCTCTGACCTTTAGACGTAGACTATGTGTACTAAGTATTCATGTACTATGACATGGACCCCCCCAAAAGTAAATAAAATGGAAAACATATATATCTTTAAACAATATTTAAAAATCCGGGTTACATTCGCACATGGGATGACAGTTTGCTGCCCCATGTCAGAGGGGGCACTGGCTCTTTAGTGTGCCACGGTCCCTGCGATTCCCTAACGTCTCTTCCTTGTGACTAACAGTCAAGTTACTGTTTGTTCTTTAGTATCCAACTACTTCCTTCCACAATGCTAATTATGTCATCGACCTGTCCTCTTTGTGAAGGAGCCGGAGTTGGCTTCTGTTTCTCTGAGAAGGATGCTCTCACAGGCCAAGAAGCCTTCAGAGCTGGCGTTTCATTCCTCAGGTCCAAATCTTTAAGGATGAAGCTGTAACGGGAATCTGGAAGCCTGTCTTGACAGCCTGCCCAGATCTCATTATGACATTTAGCCTGTGATTGATATGGTGTGTCATGGAGACCTTGGCAGTTAATCTCTGGGTTGGATCTATGGAAACCAAACAGAGCAGATCTGTCTTCCCCTTTTGGCTGTGATCAGGGAAACAGGCTCTCCCTGACTCTGGAAGAACGAGAGATTTGGGAGCTGTGTGGGTGGGGTTTGGGGGTACGCAATTTTCAGGATTTGGAAAGATTACAGGTCTGTGGTTTCTGGACAGCCCCATGCTTTGTTCTCTTTCCTGCATCACGCTGGAAGATAATAGATCCCAGAGCCCCTTCTAAGTGCCAAGCCGCTTTGGGTACACAACGCCACTTCCTCTTCTGTCTGGAAATGCTGCCAAAATTGTAACGCAGGGCCAGGCCAAGGATGGTTCCCTCCACAGCCTAATGAGAGGAAAGAGGCCTCACCAAGGGTGCAGTCAGCTTTAGTGGCCAGAGAAGGCCGACAAGGATCCACAGTGGAACAGACTCCAGCATCTCCCTAAAACCCCATCTTCCCAAGTCCCTTAAGTGACAAGCAGAACTCAAAGGGATTTAAGCCACAGTATTTAGGAATATGATGCCAGACTTAGAAATAAGATGAGTGGGTGCCATGGGGGTGCACTGAGCATCACATCTTTATAATTAAGTCTGCTGTGGGCCTAAACAAAAGTTGTAACATGGTCTTAGGAGACTGAAGAGTTTGGGCTGGTTCCTACAAAGGAAGCTTCTGCCAGGCCTTGCAATATGGCTACCCCACCTCCCCAAAACCCTAGCAGGCAAACCCAAGAGTCAAGTGAAGGTCTCATCAAGCACCCAGGGGAGGAGGCAGGGTCCACCCTGTGTCCTCTCTGCACTTTCTTCCCCTCTGCCCAGTCAGGTCAGCAGAGCTTCAGCCCTGTTTTCAAAGCCCTGGTTGAGTTCCCAGCCAGGCCGCACAGACCTCTGCCATTCATTCCTCTCATTTATCCACTCATCCGTTCACCCCTCAATCCACTTTAGAGATCAAGGAGACCTAGGAAACCTGCATCCAGGTGGTCCAAGTCCTTCCTCTCCCAGGCCTGAATCTGTATGGGGAACCAATACCCCTGCTCCTATATCACTGAGAAGATAGAAGGCTTAGGGTATCCTTACAGCCCTTGACTCTTCAGCCACATGTCAGTCAGTTATGACTGCCAGCGAGCGGAGACTCTCTTGGGATCTTGTTAAAATACCGGCTCTCAGGCCCCAGCCTTGGCCCAGTGTTTAACCCCAGAATCTGCATTTTCAGCTGCTACGGATGACTCCAGGAGATCTGGCCTTTACAAACACACTGGCAGGGTCCCAAGCAGGGTCCCAAGCAGGGTCCCTCTGCTCCACCACCCTCCCTCTCAGCAGACGGCCCCTGCCTGGGCCAAACATCTTTATAATTCCTCTCAAATGTAACATGGGGACAATGACAACTTTCACAGAGTTAAGACTGAGTTAGTGACTTTAAAGAAATTGGAACAACGGCACCTGTCTCAAAACAAGTGCTATGTAAGTATGGTAGATTCTCCTTCAGTACCCATGGAGGAGTACCCAGGCCCTCAGGGTACCAAAGTCCATGGATGTTCAAGTCCCTCCTATCAAATGGCACAGTTGGGGTGGAGAAGCAGCTAGGTTGGGTAAGAGCTTGCCTCCATGCACAGAGCCCTGGGTTTGTTCCTCAGCACCCTATAAACTGAACATGGTGGTACAGGCCTTTAATGTCTGCACTATGGAGGTGGAGACAAAAGATAAGAAACTTGGGATTATCATTCCATACTTAGCAACTTTGAGGCCAGTCTGGGCTTCCTTATCTCAAAAGGGGGTGGGGCAAATATTTGCATATGAACTCTACACATCCTCCTGGGACTTTAAATCTTCTCTGGGTTACTTGTAATACCTGATACAGTATTTGTAGTGTGTGAACAGTAGTTAATTAGGGAGTAATATCAAGAGAGAAGAATCTGTGCAGTTTCAGAACAGGTACCCTTTACTCATTTGAATATTTTGATCCTTGGTTGGTTGAATCTTTGGACTTGGAGCTGTGTGGATGAGCAGCCACAAAGGTCTGATTTACTTATCAAATCAGCAAGATTCCCTGGGGACAGTGGAAGCATCTCTTTCACATCCCACCAGCAGTGTCCCGAAGTTTTCAATCTGCAGACACAGCTGTCTAGCAGGGACATCTCTTCTGACCTCTGAGAGGATAAGGCAGAAACAGCTTCAAGCGTGAGAGCCATGAATATGATCCCAAGTATCCTAAAAAGATGGCTGACCCTCACACAGACAACTTCCTTCCCTTCCACCCCAAGGCTTCAGAAGTCCTGCTTCTGTGTGTGGCTGTCAGAACCACACCCACTCTAGACTCAGCCATGCGCCCTTTCTGCTGGACAGCTGCTTCCTGCAGATTTTGAGAGAGCCAGAGCCCTATCCAAGCTCCAAATGTCCCAAGATAGCAAGTTCCTGCCAGATAAAGAGAACAGCATGCAGCAGAGAAATCAGACCTAATAAAAATAAAAACAAATGTGGGGTAAGGGGAGACTGGCTGCCTAGACTCAAGCTGCTCTTGGGTATGCTAGAAATCTGCTTACGCTTCCTGAGGTTTTGGCTGTGTGAACACTGGAATGCTGGGGAGTGTCATTTAGCTGCCATCATGGCCTTTCTCACCTGTGTAGCTTGGGTGAGTGAGAGGGGGCCGAGCAGGTAAAGACATGCCCACCAAATTAAGCTCTGCTTATCACCTTCTCTATAATGCCCACCATTCTCTGCTAACCCCATTCCAACCCTCTCTCATGCAGAAAGGAAAGAATCTCCCTTGGCTCTAAAATGGCATCAGGAGATACAAAGACAAGCATCAAGCATGCCCATGCCTGTGCTGAGAGGTTGTCCCTGCAGCATGAGGAGGGAGAGGCTGAGGACTACTGCACTCCTGGAGCCTTCGAGCTGGAGCGTCTCTTCTGGAAGGGTAGCCCCCAGTACACACATGTCAATGAGGTCTGGCCTCGGCTCCACATCGGTGATGAGTAAGTTCCAGCCTCAGCCTTACGGTGCTGTTGCCCTGGGGAATGCATTGTCTCCTCCATCACTCTCTACCAATGCCTAAGGACCGGCCTGGCCTTCCTGGTCAGCTGTTCTTATGAGAAGTATATTAGTTAGTGCTCATCTCTACTTTGCAGAAAACTCAGAAAAGTGCCTTGGACATAAGTCCAAAGGAGAGCTAGCTGGGGCTAGCAGGTGACTGCAGGGGTACCGAGACAAGGGCAGCTTCTGTGTGGTGTTTCACCATCATGAGGGTCTAGCATCTTCTTCAAGGTTGCTCAGGACCCAGAATGCTCACAGGGCTCTGCTATGAACCATGGGACCCAGACAATAGAAAGCTAGGGGAAAGGAAGTCAAGAAGGGCAGCTTTCCAAGGGGAAGCCTAGCCTAAGACTTCCCCTGCACCTAGCTGCAAGAGAAGCTGGAAATGTAGTCTTATGTTTTATCCATTAACAACAGTAGGAATGGGAGCTTGGCAAGGGAGTACCGCAGAATATGTGTCTGAAAAACAGTAAGTCAAAAACTCAGCTCACAAGCTGGGCAGTGGTGGCACACGCCTTTAATTCCAGCACTCGGGAGGCAGAGACAGGTGGATTTCCAAGTTTGAGGCCAGCCTGGTCTACAGAGTGAGTTCCAGGACAGCCAGGGCCACACAGAGAAACCCTGACTCGGGGGGGGGGGGGGGGGAACCAATAAACAAAAACAGCAACTCAGCTCACTGCTCCTTTTAGAGGACTTAAGTCTTTTTCCCATTTCACACACAAGTGAGAAATGCCTGTGGTAGGTGAGGATGATTATGGCCATCACTTAGGGACCACTGTATGGTAGGCACTATGTTAAGCACCTTGCAAACATGACTTCATTTTTGGCTTTCATGATAACCCAATGAAAGAGCATATCTCAAAGTAAGGAAACCGAGTCATGGAGCTATTTAGTAAGTACCCCATATCCTAAACTGTGGTGAGAGCTGAGGTCCGTGACCTCCACTTCAATCTCCCCCCATCCTCCTGAACTGCAACCCAAGCTTTGCCTGTCCTTCAAGCAGAGGATGGGCAGGACCCCCGTGCATGTGATCGAAATACCCAGACGGATGCTCAGGAAGAAAAAGGTAAACTATTAGCATGGGCAGTAGCCCTTGTCTTATTTTTTCCCCTTAATCTTTTTTTATTTTTTAAGGTACAGGAAGTTAGAAAAATTGTGTGCCGTTTCCTACTAAAGTAAACTAAATAGAGGGTCATAAAAACAAATTGCAAGTCAAACATGGTGTTGCATGCTTATGCCTATAATCCTAGCACTTCAGACGTAGAGACAGGAAGATTAGGAGTTCAAGGTCAATCTTGGCTATATAGTGAATTCAAGGCTAGCCTGGGCTTTTGAGACACTGTCTCAAACAAAACAAACTTACAATCTCTCCTTTTCCACTCTTAATTCAGCCAATAACAAGTATTATTAAGTTTTGGGTTTTTTAAAAAGCATTTTATTGTGTATGTGTGTGTGTGCATGTGTGCGTGCATGTGTGCATACATGTACATACATGTGCAAACCACAGTGTATGCATGGAGGTCAGAGGACAATCAGCTGGAGTTGGTTCTCTCTCCACCATGTGGGAACCAGAGATTCTGAACTGAGGTCATCCGGCTTTGCAGCAAGCGCCTTTACCCATTGAACCATCTTGTTAGCCCACTTATATTAAGTTCATGTGCTATGTTTACTTTCTGTGTGCTATTTCAAAGGTTAAAAAAAAAAAACATATATGCATACACTCACACACAAGGCACTTTCATTTCTTTTAAACAGATTGATTTTTCTAAAGAACGTATTTCATGAAGTAGACACATGTATGCCTTTGGGGAGGGCGCTCCTTCGGCCTCTGCTGGGCCAGGGTGTCAGAGGTCTCAGATCCCCTGGAGCTGTAGTTATGGGCAGTTGTAAGCTGTCCAAGGTGGGTGCTGTGAACCACTGGGGTCCTCTACAAGAACAGTATGGACTCTTAACTGCTGAGCCATTTCTTTAGCTCAGAACACAAATGGTTGCTTTGTTGTGTTTGTTGAAACAGGGTCTCAGTCACTCAGGCATAAACGGTTTAAAAAAACAATTTCTACCACGTATGTTGTTCTGCATTTTTGATATTCTGCAGTACATCTATGGTACAATTTGTCCAGTCATTCCCCATTGAGAACATTAGGGAAACTTAGACAAGGGGTACACAGAACTCGATGTACTGTTTTCTCTTAGAATCCAGCTCTACTGGGATATAGTTTATGTACCATAAACCTCTTAAACTGTACAATTCAATGACTATAATATCCGCAGACTTGTATAAGCGCCGCTTGCACATCTAAGTGCAGGACATTTTTATCACCTCAAGAGGAGCCCAGGATCCAGTAAGCAGCCACTTCTTACACCCATCTTCCTCAGGCCCCCTGCAGCCACCAGGCTACCTCTTGTTCTTATACATTTGCCTAATCTGGGCATTGCACATCAATGGAACCATACGATCTGGTGGGCTTTGTGACTGGCTTGTTCCCCCCCCCCCCGCATACTCTTCACAGTTCATCCACACTGAAGCAGTGAGTATTAATGCTCTATTCTCATTTAATGCCAAACAACTCTGTGTTATATTTGTAAATTTTCCATAAGTCAAATTTAGCTGCTGTCAAGGAGGAGGGCATACACTTTGACCTCAAATATCACTTTAGGGAAGGTTACGCACAGGTACAGGTACCGATACCTAAGGATGTGAGCTCAATACTGTTGATACGGAAGACTGACAGGAAACAATGGGACCCTGGGAACATGGGTGGTAGAAAGCACACCTTCAGAAGGTCTGGGATTAATCCAGATTCCACCACTATTTAGTCTGTTTCACTAGATTTAATGAAACAGGCGTCTCCCACATCTCAGCTGCCTTCAACACTGTAGCTTATTGCTCAGCGTTACAGTCCATGGTGGGCCTACCTTGGACTCTGTATTTCTCAATTCATGGTCACTGGGGTACTGCTGGGATATTTTCCTCTTGCAGCAGAGATGAGAGAAAGGCATGGTTAAGCCATGACCTGACCCGGACATGGTGCATGTCACTTCGTTTTATTTTGTTCATGAGGGAACTCTCATGTAGCTCAGTCTGGCTTCCCAACTCCGAATCTTCCTGCCTCTCCCTCCCAAGTGCTGAGATCATAAGCATGCACCCCCAGTTCCCAGACGACATGTGCCATTTTAATCCATATTTCATGGGGCCAAGTAAGTCCACATCAAAACATCCTCTTGACAGGGTCGGGAAAGCTGAAGCCACCCTGGGGAGGGAGAAGGAGCATTGTAAACAATAGTACAACCTAAAAAGACCCCCTGGAGTGATGAAGTGGCTTTTGGACAGGGTCTTTTATGTTTCTGGACCTATGTCCTCACTTCTAAAACAGTTGCTGGGAAGCTTGGAAGCCTAAAAGAAAGCATTTTAGAAATAAAAAAGCGACAGACAAACTCAAACGTCACTGTTACTGTTGTTAGTGAAACATCCAAAAATGTAGGTGCAGGCCAGCCTGTAGGAGGCTAACTGCAGGTAAGGAAGGGCTGCTTTCAGGGAAGCACTGTGAGTGACTGAGAATGGACACGTTCTGCTCAAGGGGGTGCCTAACAATGGCAGATGTTTGTTTCCTTGACCTCTGAATATAACCTTGCTGCTTTCAACCAAGACAACGTCACCACCATTTCAATCCACCTATGTTTAATCAAACCCCAACACTCACGCACGCAAGCACGCACACACGCACTCACACATGCACATGTATATATACATGTACACACATACATGTACCTCTACATACGTGTACACACATACACACACATGCACACACATATACACACTCACACAGATATAAGCACATACATACACACATGCACACATATACACACATGCACACACATATACATACTCACACAGATATAAGCACACACATACACACATGCACACACATACACACATGTGCACACATACACACACACATATATACATGCACACACTCACATAGATATATATACACATACATGCACACATATAACACATATATACACATATACACACACATACATACATACACACACACACATTCACACTCTAGATACACACACATATATACACATATAAACACAGATATACACACACACATACATATACACACATACACATGCACACATACACAGATATACACACATGCACACATACATACATACATACATACATATATACACACACATGCACTATAGTCACTCAGTGACCAGGCAGCTCCAAGTCAGTTGTATGTGACCTGAGTATAGCAGAGAACAGAAGTCAGCTCAGCCTCATGCCTGACCCTGATCCTGGACTTGGTATGATGCTCACTTATCAAGCTTCACAGACTTCAAAGGGCCATGGATTTCAGGGCCGAGCAACTGGGTGAGGCTGTATCCCCAGCTGCAGGATGACAGGAAAACCTGAGTTTCTTGGTCTCCCTGGAGGTATTGCCCAATGCTCAAAGCTGGCTCCACAGGCATAAAACTTCAGTTTTCATTTAACATGAGTCCCCACCCACCCATAAAGCACCTAAGATTTTGAAAGCCAAATGCCAGACTCTGGAAGACAGTTTGGAAGGCAATCCAGACTCAGGAGTAAGAATAGATCTGCTATCTATTGCTAGAGCCTAGGCCAGTGACTCTTGGGGCTTGTTAGTGGCCAGGGTTATCCCCAAGAAGATGTCCATTCTTTCTCCTCCAGGCCCTCTTTACTGAGACCCGTGGATGGCTGAGCTCTCAGGCCACAATGTCAGGTTTCTGTAGGGCTTTGCCTAGCCATCAAGCTCTTTGAGCTTTGATCTCCTCATCCATTAGATTTAGGATTTAATGTTAAGACTACCAGAGCTTATTGAAATGCCTAGCACACTCAAGTATGAACCATTACAGACAAGATGAGGTCTTTGACAGAAGGCGAAGAAAGTACAGGTTAAGAAGTAGATTGTGTTGCAAAGGGAGAGTCCTCCTAGCCCAAGGACAGCCTGAAGACAAACCAACATGCATTGACCACCTCCCATGACATCCTACGTGGAGCCCAGCAGAATGTGGGAAGAAGTCCCCTCAGCACCTCCCCAGACACTCTCCTGGTTTCCCTGGCTAAGGCTTGTCTTCTGAGGAATGCCTGTGAACCTGTGGGTTTCCGGATTTTGAAACATGTGCTCAGTTCCAGCCCACTGGAATGCCTAAAAATCTCAAGTCCCCATGATACATCAGCCCCACAGAAGGTCTGCAGAGTCTGTAGAGGATTGGAGCACAGGCCAGCAAGTCACTTTGCAGATGTCCCCATGGGGAACTCTTCCTCACTCACCACCCACTTCCATAACTTAGTAGGAGACTAAGTCTGCCCCAGTGGGAAGCACAAGCTTCCAGAGAGTGGAGAAAAGCTCCCCTCTCCCCCTGCTCCACATGCAGGGTTCAGAGTTCAAGGTCCCATTGTGTGTGGTCACCGTCTGGCCTTTGGCAAAACATTTTGTTGTTCAAGGACTCAGTTTCTTTATTTATTAAATAAAGGATGATTTCAAAAGTCCCCATCTGGCTGTAACATGCAGTTCTTTTAAAATCGTCCTATTTAATAAATTAGGCTTTATTAGGTTCAAGCACATACTTGTGTTATTACTCTTAAGTCATTTAAATTAGATTCAAATTAGGTTAACCAAGTGTTGCCCTCCAGAGAGCCAGGGACTAGGAGATAAGAATAATTCATAGCCTCTTATCAATCAGCAGCCCCTAAATGTGCGCTTCAAGAACTGCTTGAGCGTGCTTGAAAGGAACTGCACTTCTGTAATTTAAATATTCTCACTTTAATCTCCTCGGCATCTTTCATTTGCTTAGCAAAACCTTTCTTTCCTTCCTTTTTCTCTCCACGTAGTCAGCAAGAAGGGCACTGTCTTGCCACCGTGAAGGAACTGCACAATCCTAGGCAGAGCAGCAGCTGATAATGATGAGTTGAGAAATTTCTCTCCTCGAAGTGGTGTCCCTTCGCTCTTAAACTGTGTTGCCGGTAATATGGCTGGGGCCCAAGGCAACTCCCACCAAAGCCTCATTTCAGGGGGCCATCAACAACCCAAAACCCTTCTGGAAGAGATAGGTCCCTCATAGGCAAATGCCCTGGGTCCAGGTCTGATTCCTTTGCTCCCAGCCAGTTAGTAATCTCAAAAGCCAGGGGCATCTATCTCCCTGGACTGCAGCTGGGAAACTGGAAAGGGAAGAGGGGGTCTCCCTTAGATGTGTCTGGATGGCTGTGACCCTCTTCCCACACACAGACACAAAATTATTTTGGCCTCAAAGTACCAAGCAAAGCTGACACTTGACCTGCTACTCCAAGGTGAGGTGTGGCCAGGTAGGATGCAGCAAAATATGCCAGCGCTAACAATTTCTCAGGCTGCATATTTCCCAGAAGAACCAGAAAACCTGATCTTTGAACCTTTCAACTATTGCAAGTGGACACTAGTCACAAATAGAGAAAGAGGCCTGAAGCCCTGGCCAGGCCTTCCCCTGCTAGATTACACTTTCTCAGGCATGGTTTGAACAATGTGAAAGACTTTCATTGTATGGTGAGCCAACGGCCTTGTTTAATTACCAATACACTAAGTTTCAAACATGGGCTTCCATTCCAGCATTACTCTCGCTCCTTTCTTGGACTCCATCTTGGGGAACTAACTGTGGGGAGTGAAGCAGCAGGGGAAAAGATTTCTAGTTTTTTTTTTTTTTTTTTTTTTGAAACAAGGTTTCTCTGTGTAGCCCTGGCTGTCCTGGAACTCACTCTGTAGACCAGGCTGGCCTGGAACTCACAAAGATCCATCTGCCTCTGCTTCAAGTACTGGGTTAAAGGCCTGGCTAAGGTTTCTGTTCGTTCTCTCTCTCTCTCTCTCTCTCTCTCTCTCTCTCTCTTTCTGTCTGGTTTTCAAGACAGGGTTTCTCTGTATAGCCCTGGCTGTCCTGGAACTCACTCTGTAGACCAGGCTGGCCTTGAACTTAGAAATCCGCCTGCCTCTGCCTCCCGAGTGCTGGGATTAAAGGCGTGCGCCACCACTGCCCGGCAGTTTCTGTTTTCTAGCAAAGGGTATCAATGTGTAACCTTTCCTCCTGCCTCAGCATCTCCAGGGGTAGGGAATGACAGGCTGGCCTCACCGTAGCCAGCAGAAAGAGATTGGAATTAAAAATCCACCCTATGACTCTAATAATTTGTCTTTCCTGAGTACTAGGGAAATAATAGCAATAAAATCATAGTACACAATCACATAGTAAGTGAGTGTAGGGTGCTCACTACTGATTTAAAAAAAAAACATAGACTAAAAGAAAAAAAATCAGAACTCCCTATAATCTCATTCTACAAAGATAAACATCCTGATGTAAAATTTCCCATTGTTCCCCCCACGGAATCTCTTTAATCTGGCAAAGAAGCTTGAGCAGAGCACAGCTCAACTTCACAAGCCCTGTAAAGAAAGCACTATCTGTGTAATTGGGTCTATTCGGCCAGCAAAGGAACGGGAGACCCTGGAGGTTTTACTTTAGAGGTTTTAGTTCACACAGCAGTTTAAGCTGTTACTCTGAATGGCCTCAACCAGCAGGCCAGTGAGTGTCCCCAACCAGCAGGCCAGTGAGCCAGTGAGCAGGTGAGTTTCACTTTCACACCCAATGGCTTAATGAGATCAGAAGCTAGGAATACCTACCTACTGCTCTAAAATCCACCTGCAAAGAATGCACTCAGCCCAGACTCCATGAGAGGACAATAACATCAAGGCCACACCCAGGAAACAACACAAAACCACTACAGTGTTACAGACAGTAGATTAAAAAGGATGCATGACATAGACCATAAGCAAACAGACACTTGTGACCAGAAGACCAGATGCAGGCTGACCTCTGCCAACACCAGAATGGGAAGTAATCTTGCCTGAGGGGATTGCTCAGATCAGAATCCAGAAACATGGGAGTGGCTTGTTTTTCTAGCTGAAAGAAGGTGACAGACACTGCATGGATCTATGTATTCAGGCCATAGATGCCTCTCAAGACACATAGGGAAATGGTCTTGGCTGTAGAGGCTGAGGGACTTGGGCCATGATCAGGATAACATAAATCTCAGTGTGTGTGGTCCAAAGAGATGTCCTAGTTTTCTTTCTTTCTTTCTTTCTTTCTTTCTTTCTTTTCTTTTCTTTGTTTCTGTTTTTGCTTTATTTTTACTTGATTTTATTTTTTAAGCCAGGTCTCTTTATCTTTTGATAGCTCTGGCTGTCTCGGAACTAGCTATGTATACCAAGCTGGCCTAGAAATCACAGAGATCCACCTGACACTACTTCTTGAATGCTAGCATTAAAGGTGTACACCACAACACCCAGCCTAGTATGCTTTCTGTTGTGAATAAACAATAGAACCCAAAGCAGTTTGGAGAGGGGAGGGTTAACCTGGTTTATAAATTACAGTCCATCATCAGAGGAATCCAAGGCAGGAACTCAGGGCAGGACCAAGGAAAGTGAAGCAGAGACCACAGAGGAACACTGCTTACTGGTTGGCTCAATTACTTTTCCTTTACAGCTCACACCCACCAGATTAAGGATGGCCCCACCCACACCAGACTAAGGCCCTCCTACCTCAGTCAAGAAACATGGCCACAGGCCAATCTCATCTGGGCAGTTCTTCATTTGAAGTTCCCTCTTCCTTGGTAACGCTAGGTTTGTGTCAAGTGGACCGCTGAAGTTAACCATGACTGACAGAGTCTGAAGCAAGCTTTCAGGGGGCTGCTCTAGAGCCAGGATGTTGGGACAAGAATGAGAAGAAGGACTCTGAGGGAAACAGGCCACGTGAGGATTTAGAACCCAGAGCTTGGCCAGGGGTTTGCAGGGAGGGAACGAAAGAGACTCTAGTCAAACCAGGGATCCATGGATGCTCTCAGAATAAACTGCAAGGGCCAGGGACAGTGGCACTTGCCAGTAAACTGAGCACTTGGGAGAGTAAGGCAGGAAGAACACAAAGTGCAGGTCCAAAGACACAAAGGAAGGTCCAAGTGCAAACTGAGCTACATACAGAGACCCAGTCAATCACAACCAAATAGAGCAAAACACAGGAGCACACCAGGCTCATGTGCAACAAAAGGAGCTTACCAGGCTCATGTGAGAAAGAATGTCCCACCTTGTTCCTAAGGCAAGCTAATGAAAACCAGACACCCTTTCTTTGCCTATGAAATTCACAAATAATAAAAATTGGAGGGGCTGGAGAGATGGCTAAGCCGTTAAGGGCACTGACTGCTCTTTCAGAGGACCTGGGTTCAAATCCCAGCACCCACATGGCAGCTCACAATTGTCTGTAACTCCAAGATCGCACACCTTCACACAGACAGGCACGCAGGCAAAACACCAATGCAGATAAAATGGAAAAAAATGATTAAAAAGATAAATAAATAAAAATTGGCTTGTAGGGGACAGACGAGGTAGCTCAGTGGTTCGGAGCACTTTCAGAGGTCCCAGGTTTGAGTCCCAGCACCCATCCAGTATCTCAAAACTATCCTTAACTCCATTAATTTGGGACATTGACATATACACATACACAAAAAGTTTAAAACATTTTTCTCTTAATTGGAATGTAAATCTGAGCCAAGTTTTCTTAAAGGCCACTTACCGCTTAGGAATGACTACAGATATAGCTTACCTAATTGTTATTCGTGTGTATGCCATGTGTGTGTGGGCCATATGAGGTACATGTACAGCCCAATGTACAGGGAACAACTCTGTAGACTTGGTTCTTTCCTTCCACCTTTATGTGGGTTCCAAGTCAGCCTGCCAAGTTTACAGAGCAAGTGCCTTTATCCACTGGGCCATCTCACCAACTCTCGGGTAGATTTTAAATTGCCCATTCCCTTGGGCCAGATAATTCTGCTTTTAAATGGCTCTTGTGCTGAGCAGTGGTGGCACACGCCTTTGATCCCAGCACTTGGGAGGCAAAGGCAAGTGGATCTCTGAGTTCTGAGGCCAGCCTGGTCTACTGAGAGAGTTGCAGGTCAGCTGGGGCTACACAGAGAAACCTTGTCTCGAAAACAAACAAATAAATAATAAACAAATAGATAGAAGTCGCTCACAGTGATATAACCGGATGTACCCATAAGTCCAGGCTGAAGTGGCAGTGTATACCTGCTGGAAGCCATGAGGTGACATTGGCTGCTCACAGTACACTGCCAAGAGGTGACATCATTTGATGCTCACAGTACTCTGCCATGTGAAGGTGTTTTGATAGTGTGTACAGATGTCCGTTGGAGACACCTCTGGCTCCAACTACCACAATAAATATCAAAACAAAGCAATTTATTTGAATTCTTTGGTCTGCAGCACATCCCATGTCCGGTGTGCTCAGTATCCCCCTCTTTTGAGAACATTTTAATTTTATTTTTATTTATTGTGTATGGTGTTTTGCCTGCCTGTATATCTGTGTGCTACATGTGTGTAGTGCCCTCATCAACCAGAAGAGGGAGTCAGATCATCTGGAACTGAATTTACAGACAGGTGTGAGCTGCCATGTGGGTGGCTGGGAACCAAACCCAGGTCCTCTAGAGGAGCAGCTAATGCTCTTAACCACTGAGCCATCCCTCCAGCGCCACTGTTCAGTCTTTTGACACTGAACAGTGTCATCTTAAGAACTGTGTAATCAAGTTACAAACAAACAAACTCATGTTTTAAGTAAATTTATAATTTTGTGTTGGATATTCATAGCTGTCCTCGGTCATATGCAGCTGTACATTGGGCACATCTGCTAGTCTATTAAGCAATAGCATGGTATAGGACAATGTATATCTTTCAGTTAATTTTTGCTTTAAAAATGTTACCTGTCATCTGAGCTGTTGGGAAAATGGTGATGGTGGATTTAGCTTGCTGTTGGGTGGCCATGTGTCTCAAATTCTAAAATAAAATAAAATAATAAAATGTAGCATCAGAGAATAGCTCAGTGGTAGATAGGACACATGCTTGGCTTCTTGATGGAGGCCTTGGTTCAATCCACACACACATACACATGCACACAGGCACAAGCACACACACACATGCATACACATGCACAAGTACACATACATGCACACAGGCACAAGCATGCATATGTACATACATACATACACACACACAAATATACAGGCACATACACATATGCCCAGGCGCACACACGTACACATAGACACATGCATACACACATATGCACAGGTGCACACACATACACATAGACACATACATA
>JADRCH010000330.1:1940702-2090789 GCA_019843965.1 Rhynchomys soricoides
CTCTCTCTCTCTCTCTCTCTCTCTCTCTCTCTCTCTCTCTCTCTCGTTGTTGGAGACAGAATTTCTCTGTGTAACAGCCCTGGCTATCCTGGAATTGGGTCTATAGAGCAGGCTAGCTTCAAACTCAGTGATCGTCTGTCTCTGTCTCCCAGGTACTGGGATTAAAGGCATGTGCCACCACCACCCAACTCTGTTCTTCGTCTTAAACAGGACCCAGCCTGCCTTTGAAGCCATGATAAAATCTATTACAGAGCCCGCAGATGTTGCTCAATGGTATGGCATTTCCTTAGCCTTGGGTTGGGTGCCCAGCATTCGCAACAACAAAGAAGGAAATCCCAGCACTCAAGAGGCAGAGGCAGATGAATCTCTATGAGTTTGGTCTACACAGCAAGGTCCAGGCCAGCCACAGCTACATAGTGAGACCCAATCTCAGGATAAATAAATACATAGTTTTAGAAAATAAAATCTAGGCTGTGAAGATAGCTCAGTTGGAATAGCACTTGCAGTAAAAGCATGAGGCTCTCAGATCATGTGGGACCCCACATGAACAAACAAACAAAAACCAGATGAGGGAATGTGCCCTGTGATATCAGGGCTGGGGTGCGGAGACAGGCTAATCTCCCATGTTTGTAGCCAGCCTAGCCTATTAGCAGGGTCCATGCCAGTGAGAGACCTTGTTACAAAAAACAAGGTGAACAGTGCTTGAGGAAAGACATCTAAGGGTTAACCTTGTATGTGTGTGTATATACACACACACACCCACACACAAAACACATATACACACACACAAACACACATACACACACATACACACACACATACACACATGTTGGAACAAACCTGGCGCCAGTGGAAAGAAGCCCCACGTGTCTGTCCTGGGTGCTGTGGCTCTGGGTGGGACAGGAGACACGCAGGAAGTGGCTGTAAGCTCTTCTACAGTCCAACAGGTTGGCCAGGTTGTGTGAGAGGCCTCTGGGGAGATACAGCCCATGGATAGAAGAGGGATCTGTCCAGGGGAATGCCACAGCCAGCTCTGGAGTTTCCAGGCTTTGGGCATTGTGGACACTGCCAGACGCTGAGGTGGGCTGGAAATGGGGCCACAGAGCGCAGCTGGTATCCCGCCGCTGGATCAGGTTTGTGCAAGCTGCTTAGGCTTGGGTGAATGGGTACTGTCTGGGAGATCCCTCATTTCCAATGGCGGGTCCAGATGAAGAGACAGTCCATAATTCTAAGACCTTTACTTTCATTGTGGAGAGTGGTGTGGATGGAATTGTACACCCCCACCCCCCCAAACACACACACCTCTGGGAGAGGCAAGGCAGATATAGAAACTGGGAAGGGGTGTGGCTAAGCCTCTAGGTGTCTCATTAATATGGGGATGGCTTGGGGCTGTGTGGCCACACCTCTACTTGAGGAGGGGTGGCATATGACCATGACCGGAGCCAAAGCCTCCCAGAAGCATTGGTATAATGTTTTCCAGTCCCTTGCTGATTGTTCCACTGGGTCGCTCAGAGTTTACGCTTGTGCTTGACCGGGTGGCGGACTGCCTGTCACAGATCACTGCCCCCCCCCCATATACATACTAGCATACACATATATAAACACACAACACACACACACACATACAAACACATATACACACATACAAATGCACATACACACACACACACACACACACACACACACACATGCACATCAGACCAAGTAGGTATGATTATATAGATGAAATCATCTTTCTGTCAGGAATTTGTTTCTCTGGGGCATCTAAGCTTCAGCCAGGCCAGATTGTCCCCAAGTGTTTTAAGGTCCCCTTCCTTTCTGCTGGACTCACACGTTGTCCTCATTCTCTGAGGATCTCCACATCCCCACAACTGTCAAGGATGGAGCAGGAACTCTCCCTCCCTGCATGCATTGCTGCATTTCCCAAGGCAGTGAGTGGGCAGCAGGCAAGGGCAGTCCCTAAAACTAGGGAAGGAAGGTGGCACTGATGAAGGCACATATTAGGCCTGGACAGCATGTAGGTCTGTGGGTCACAGGCTTGGCAGGAATGTCTTGAGATGATGATAGGAGGAGGGGGAGGAGGAGGAAGAGGAAGAGAAAGAGGAAGAGGAGGAGAGGAAAGAGGAGGAGAAGGCTGCATCTGAGTGATGTGTGCATAGAAGTGCACATCTGTAGAAGTCAGAGGACAATTCACAAGCGTTGAGTCTCTCCTTCTTCCAAGTGGGTTCTGGGGATGGGATTCAGGTTGTCTGATTACCCAGGAAGCAGTTTCACCTAGGGAACCATGCCAAGGTTCCTGATATATCTGATTTGAGTGATAGAAGCTCACCTTCTGGTCACCACTGAAAACAAGGAGTTGGATGTGGCAGAGTTTTTGGAAGTTTATTTTGAGATGAGGTTTTACTCTGTGAGCCAAGCAGGTCTCCAGCCTTGAATTCATGATAACCCGGAAGCCTCAGCCTTTTGGTATGAGCTACCGTGCCCAGGTAGATACATTAGAAATCCTGAATTTAGACTTTCCCCATACAATGGCGGCATCTCTCATTCTGGTAAATATTTAACAGAAGCCAGCATTTTTCAGACAGATTGCAATCTATCAGTGGGTCATAAAATCAAAGCGGAGGATGTGCCCACTGTGTCTTTTCTGCTTTTTTAATTGAATAGATTAGAATGAACAGAAAATAGTAGTACACATTGCATATCACAAAGATGCATATTATTTGTAAAACCTTTATCTGGGCTCACATACCAGCAGCAGGTATAGAGCAGTTCCAGGCTTCGGTGTCACACCACCTGGGCTTGGAGCTAGGTCTGCCATTCGCTGGCCATGTGACTGGGACAAGCCATTTCTCTGCATATCCTTCAGCAACCTCATCTGTAGAGTGGTGAGGACGGTTTGCTTGGAGCCATTGGGCAGTTGTGAGAATTGACTACAACAAAATATGTGAAGTGCACAGACGCTAGGCATACCTGTGACTCTAGCCATTCAGGGAGGCGGAAGCAGGCAGATTGAGAGTCCAAGGCCAGACCTCAGTGATGTAGCAGGACCCTGTCTCAAAAGCACATAAACAAACAACCATAAAGAACCCAGAAGAATGGCCAGAGTAATGGAAGTTACCTAGGAGTCAGCTGTGAGTTGAACCAGGAAACAGTCCTGACATCTCTCCCTTACCTCAGGACCCTGCAGGGGCTGGTGTCAAGCTCATAGATCCTCCTCCGGGTTTCTTGGAAGTTCAGGCAAGGACTGGAAATAAGCCTCCCTCACTGCCCTGGTTTTCCACCACCAACCCTGGGCCTCAATAGTGGGACTTGGCAGAGCCCCAGAGCCAAGAGGGAACAGGACCCTGAGGTTCTGGTGACAGGAAATTGGTGGGGCCCAGGGGCACCTGAGACCTCCAGAGAACAACCCACTCTTGCCTTGGGGAAGTGGGCCTCTTTCTCCAGGCTGAAGCATTAATGAGAACCACATTTGGCTCCAAGAGCTCCGGCAGAACTGAGAGCCTCCTTCTCTCCTTCCCTTTTCTTTCCTTCCCCCTCTCCACGTTCCTTCCCCATCTTCTTCCTGTCTACCTTCTCTCCACAGGCTTCAGGCTCCCCAAAAGCTTAATGGGTTACAGCTTTCATCTGTTACATATGTTTAGTTATGATGGGAGAGGAAGAAACACATCAGTTTCCAGCAGAGCTGGCCAGAGGCCAGGCAGCTTCTATCGGAAACACTCCATTGGGATTAGAACACCGGAGGTAGATGCTCATCTGCTTGGATGGTTGTGCTGGATGAAAACATGGACCAGTGCCCCCTTAATGACACACGGGGTTGCTTCCTGCCCTCCTTGCTGGCTGGGGTAGACAGAAAAACACTATTTGTGAGGAGTTGGAGGGCATCTCTGTGCCAGTGCCCCAACCCATCAGTGGTCATGGGGCCCAGGACTTCCCATCCCATTTGGAGTAAGAGAACTCACATGCCTACTGTGTAGAGATTCTTTCATTTCTTATGTCGTCTTGGCTTTTTGCCCTTGCCTGGTCTTGGTCCCATGAAGAAGGGTGAGCTAAAAAGGAGCTTATGCAGAAACTGTCCACAAACAGCTTCCTGTTTATCTCTCCGGGCATCAGGCTGAGAGGCAGAAAGACAGGCAGCACTTTGGTCACACAGCAACAGACAACCCAGCCATCTGAACATCAGTAGAGAGTCCCACAGCCATGGGAAATAGCAGAGAGAGAGAGAGGGAGGGAGAGAGAGAGAGAGAGAGAGAGAGAGAGAGAGAGACCAAAGAGCCAAACCTCAGAGCACAGTGGTACAGTGAGAGCCTCCAACACAGTTTTGCATTAAGCTGCTTCTTCTGGCATCAGCATTGTAGGTGACCTCTAGCAAGACATTGCACCTCCTGTCTCTCCATCTGCAAAGCAAGGACAAGGTTTAAGTCAAAACTGAAATGAGACAGGGCAAGTGGGTGCATTGGGTGGACTCTAGAGCGCCACCAAGTGGAGACCTGAGGGACCTAGCTGCTTGTACATTCTTTTTACTGCTTCATTGAGGACATTCTTGAGGGAAATTGCCTGCCCCCTCCCCGGTGTGTGGTGACAGACATAGCATGATTATTTGTGTATTTGGTGCCTGTGATATTGTTCATGCCAAGGCACTATTGTCTTTGTGTTTGTGACAAGGACTAAGTCAGCATGTGTGCCAACACTGTCAAAAGAGCCAATTGCATATAAGTTCTATAGCAGGGTAGGACAATGTAATCTCAGAACCCTGGAGGTGGAGGCAGGAAGACCAGGAGGTTGAAAATATCTTGGGGTACATGGTGGATTCAAGACCAGCCTGGTACATACAGGACCAAACCAAACCGCCAAAATCCCTCCAGAACTAGTTGGTGGGATGTTCATGTTTTCACTGTTTGAAAGCATGACCTACAACCATATGACATTTTTCTAAATTGGTTTCACACTACTGATCAGATTCTGTCCCTCCACTTGACAGCTAAGGAAACTGAGGCTTACAAGGCTGAGTAGCTTTGTCATTTATCATCCATTTGGGAGTTACCAGCAGAAGGGAGTCTAGGTCCCATGTCTGCAAGTCAGCAGACTCTCATGTGTCCTGAGTCCAGACCTCACGAAGGCCTTTGGGGGCTGTGGGAGCTCTGGCATATTCAACGTCAAAGCTAGCGATGTTCATAGTGAGAAAGGTACACGGGTTTTCGCCTTCAACGTCACTCCAAAGATGGGGACGGTCAGTCCAGGTCATCTCTGGGATCCGCCCTGCATTCTGCTTAAATTGTTTAATCCTGGCACATGAGAGACTAAGGCAGGAGGATATCGAGTTTGAGAACATCCTGGGTTTCACAGGGAAACTCTGTCCAAACAAACAAACAAACAAACAAACCAGTAGTTTCAAAATATTTACTTGCAAGGACCAGGGGTCTAGCTCAGTGAATAATGGGTGTTGAGTACACACAAGGCCCTGGATTTGATTTCCCAGCATCAAAAAGGGAAGAAAGGAAGAAGGCATATGCTTTGAAAATAATTTCTTGCCGGGGATGTAGCTTAAGGATGTGCTTGCCTTGCATGTGTAAGGTCTTGGGTTTTATTCCCAGCATGGGGTGGGAGGGTGCTTAAGAAAGAAGGAAGAGAGAACTATTTATATACTGACCTGTAGAGAGCTCAATGCAAATGAGAAAAACTGCCAATGAAATAAGCAAGGTACAGAAAAGGGTTTGAAAGGCTTTGAGTGTAGTTCAGTGCCTGTCTGGCAGGGACAAGACCCTGGTTTCCATCCACAGCAGAAGAAAACGGGAGGGAGGGAAGGAGAGAGGGAGAGAGGTTAGGAGAGAGGGATGGAGAGGAGGAGGGGAGGAGAGGGGGCAAGAGTGAGGTGCAGTAAAGGGGAGACTCTCCTAGGCAGATTCTTCTCTGGAAGAGGAGATAAAGGAGAGGGGGCACCTGTTGCTCTGGAGAGTCAAGGAACCCCGTGGGAGGGGGGATTCTCCCAGTCAGTCTCCTGGGGTATGCTTTGACATTTGAGCCCTGCTAAAGATGACTGAATAAATGTTTAATTAATGTGGTTTTTTTTTTTTAAGATTTATTTATTTTATGTATATAAGTACACTGTAGCTGTCTTCAGACACACCAGAAGAAGGCATCTGATTCCGTTACAGATGGTTGTGAGCCACCATGTGGCTGCTGGGAATTGAATTCAGGACCTTTGGAAGAGCAGTCAGTGCTCTTAACCACCAAGCCGTTTCTCTAGCCCTTAATTAATGTTTTTAATTAACATGAAAAACAAACGCTTCCAGGAGGCCACTCTCTGAGCCACGGAGATGGGCCATTTTACAGATGCTTTGGTGCCTTCTCTTACGAGCAAGAGTAATGTCTGCCTTTTACCAATCCTATCACGAGCCAATCAGCAAACAAGTGTGGTGTCCAGGAGCTGCCTTCCTAATGAAAGAGCCAAGTGACTGTGCCCCCATTTTGCTGATGGGGAGCTATGACCCAAGCCAAACTGTGTGCGACAGAATAAACGTGGGTTGAGGAACCCCATCCCTTTCAGCGCTGGCTTTCCTGTCCCCTCCCCCTGCAGGTAAGATCCTGGTTCACTGTGCCATGGGCCGAAGCCGGTCAGCAACTCTTGTCCTGGCCTACCTGATGATCCACAAGAACATGACTTTGGTGGACGCCATTCAACAAGTGGCTAAGAACCGCTGTGTCCTGCCCAACCGGGGCTTCCTAAAGCAGCTCCGAGAGCTGGACAAGCAGCTAGTGAAGCAGCGGCGACAGGCCCGGCCAGAAGACAGTGAGCTGGGGCTGTAGGGAGCCGCCTCAGGGAGGATCAGAGACCCTGGCACCCAGAGCGGAAGGCTGAAGCTCGTCTGTCTGCACGGAGGCTTTGTGGGTCATGGAGATTAGATCGTGAAACCAAAGGCTGGGCACAGCAGGGAGGATGCCCACTGGCTCCGAGTCTAGTTCTTCACCTCATGGTAGGCCAGGTCAGCTGCAGGGGGAACTGGTAAAGGAAAAGTTACCGCTCTTCAGTCTCCTGTCTTTTAAGTTGGAGGCAACAAAGGGTTTCCTTTGTTTGGCTGTTGTTTGCTTGTTTAAAATGTGTGGGTACTGTGCTGTGATTAAATGTTTGGCTCTGAAAGGAAAAAAAGTCACCTTCTTATAAAAATATAACTTAAAAAATAAAGCTTGAATGTTTTTTGTTTTTTTTTTAAAAACCACAGAAAATTGCCTGGTGAGCTATGTTACAGGACAGGCCTTACGACTTAGGAGAAAGCCTCAGCGGAACCAGGTTTCTTTTTCAGTGGTGGTCAGTGTGCATGTGTGCATGTGCCTGGCAGAGGTGGGCATGGCGTCCTCAACCCCTGTACAGAAATGGCCTTTCCTTGCATCACAGCCAGAGCTGCCGTCACCTAATGAGTTGTGGTAAATTTGGACAAGAGTGTAACTACACAATCTGGGAGAAAAGGAGAGGCAGGACACTTATTTTTAGGGCACCAGAACGCTCCTTTCCCTTTGGCTCCAGTGAGGGTAGCAGGGAGGTTTGTTTTTACTCACACCCTCAAGTATTTGCAGACTTGTGGGTTGCATGGAAAGGGAGGGCAGAGCGGCCAGATGAGCTTGGGTGTGAGCTGGTCTCTCTTCAGAGTTAAGTCGGCACATGAGGGTCATTCTTCACTCTTGAGAAAGCAACAGCAGCATACCTGGCTTCTAGAGCATGCTGGAACCTAGGAGCTCAACCAGGAGCCTAGAGATGGAACAAAGAGAGAGGCAACCAGCAGTGGAGCACCATGAACGACAGCATCCTGGAGAAAGCAGAGGGGCCTAATACCTGTTGGGGAATGATGGGAAGGGCTCGTGTCCCCAGTGTGAACTAGAGAATCCAAGCGATGTTCTTGCTGGAGGGGTGCTGGAGTCCAGGGCAGCTGGGTAAAGTCATCCAGGTCACTGTGACACCTAGGGAAGCTGTTTTACTTTCATGCCACTTGTAGCTTGGGACCTTGTGGTCAGGCTGGTTTCCAGGAATTCTGAGGATGCTCTGGGTGTTACCTCAGTTCAGGAGGAGGCTGAGTTCTCTTAACATAGGCAAGGGAGATTACCAGAGACTCACTTAACAGTTACAATATTGGTTTTGCAATAAGTAAAACAAACCAAAACATTGCCACAAAGTTGCAAAGGCAACAGGCAAAGCTCTACGGCCAACACATGGAGCCACCTGGTCTTGTCAGGTAGCAAGACTGAAGTGGAAACAGTGCTAAGTTGGCCAGATACTTGGCTGGACAAAGCAGGGCTCTTGTGGTCCTGAGGGAGAGAACACTGGAGTGGTTAGAAGGCTTGCAGATGGACTCCCTGATGACTCAGACTTGGTGTCCTAAGAGCCGAGGGCTCCTGGAGAGGGACCCGGGGCCAAAGTTGTTCCTACTTAGGCTTTTCATCAGAGCTTCCTGCTGGCCCCTTCTGATCTCAGCTGTTAGTCTCATCCATTTAGTATCCAGACACGTCAGCATTTATATCTTTATGATGTGCTCACTTTAAGTGAATGCACGTGTAGGAGAGATAGAACATAGTCCCACTCTTTGAGCCATTGTCCCTGTACCTCATACCATACACCACCTCTCCCTGAAGTGGAGTCCTTTTGAAGCAGAGCACCTAGTGTTAGGTGTCTGGTCTTTTCCTGGTGACTCCTGGGACTTAAGAGGTGAGAATGGAGGATCAGAAATTTTAGCCAGAGTGGTTAAAGACTTCATAAGCAAAGTTTGTGCTTGATTAAAAAGCATTATTGCTATTTATAGTATATTCTAAAACTGGGTTAAGCAAATTACAAAATGCAGACGTAATAGAATGCACCGTGGTGTATGGGAGATATGGGAAATAAATGGTGAGGAGAGGCCGCCTTAGACAAGTTAGTGGGGGTTGGCAAAGAATCGGCTTCCTCTTCAGCACTGAAACAAATACAAAGTAACCATGTAAGACCATTTCCTATTGCAAAGCAAGGTGTGCTCAAGCCAAACGGGACCGGTAAGCAGCACAGAGGACCAAGATGGCCTCCGTTTTTTATCCTTAAGGCAAGGGGGAGCTTGGCTTCCCCACTAGCTGAGGTTCAACCTCACAGTCTACCCTAGACTGGTTAATTTGGAAAGCATCAAGAAGGAAATGAAAGAGGAAATGGTCAAGAGCCAAGACTTTAACTTCAAAGTTTTACAGGGCGGGGGAGATGAAAAGGTTTGAATAAACATTTTACAAGATGGGGGTGACCTAGGGAATATTGGCTCTGGGTGGGTTAGCCACCTTCAATAGAAAAACAAAACAAAACAAAACAGCTCATTTCTCAGAGAAACCTTTATTGCTAGGAGGGTCTAAGAAAGCAGCTCACTGTCTATGTAGCCCAGGCTGGTTTTGAATTCATGGCCTATGTCAGAGAGTTGGCTCAGTGGTTAAGTGCACTCAGGTTTGATTCCCAGCACACATATGGTGGCTCACAACTGCCTGTAACTCTAGTTCCAGAGGATCCAAAGTCTCTTCTGGCTTCCATGGGTACCAGGGACACACACATACAGTGCAGACAAAACACCCCTATATTTAATATGAAAATGAAACCTTTGAAAAAGATTCCATAGCCCTCTTCCTCAGCAAGGAAGGGGGAGTCTGAGGACACAAGGGGAGCTTGCATTTGGTGCACACAGCCAAAGGGGGCAGAAGATTCATGACTGGAGGGAAATAAAATTCTAGGTGTTTACCAGTGGGTAGAGCTTAACATACCATCCTGGATAAGACGTAAGAGGAAGAGAAGCTACAGCTTGGCCCAGGGATTACAGAATAGGCCTGAGTGGAGGAGGAAGATACAGGAAAGCCACCCCAGAAAGCAATGGCAGAAGCCTGCTCCTGGGCTGGAGTCCTCCATCAATAAAGGACCCTGCATTCACTGAGCAGTACAGATTTTATGGTATCACAGATTCATTAGCTGAGCCTTCAAATGAGGTGACAAGTTTGGGCCTTTTCAGACTAGTGCTTAAGAGAGCTGGTTCAGTCATTTGGGTAGATTTCAGCTTACAATTTGTAGCTGGGTGAGTTGGGGGCAATTAACTTTGTTGTGTTCCTTCTACCTCCTGGGCAGTGGGTGTAGTTGATGGGGAGAGGAATGTTGGCCAAAGCAGCCTGAGTCACTATTTCTAACAGTATTGGCAAGCAAGGCCTGCATACCTGGGCAGGCCATGTGAGCTATTTAAGTGCAGTTGGCATCAGATGGCCACTCTAACAAAGGAAAAAGCATGCTGTTGGTTTTAAAGGTGAGGGCTGTGAGCAGATTCCAGTCTCACAGTTGTGTTATGATGGATCTAAGCCATGTCCCAGTGAGGCCCTGGTGCTCTACAGCCAGCTCCCTGTGTCACAAGGAGCCACTGTGCTATTCTGACAGGTGTGGAGCAGCGTCTAGCACTTGATCCATAAGCTCCCTTGGGCTGTGAAACAAGCAAGGGTTGGGGCACTGGGTCTAGACTTCCCACAAGTCAAAGGTATGATTAACAGGCTACTGTCAAAAGGAAATGGGGTGCCTAGACCCCCAAAGACAATTAACACAAGACACTAAACTAGCACATAAAAGGTTTCAAGGAGGGCATTGGTGGAGGAGGGGGTTTCTGTGGGGTCCCTAGACATACAACAGCTTCCTGCCAGATGTGCCCTCCCAACCTGCTCTAGCAATTGGTTCAGACAAACCAATTGCTGCACACCATCACCTGCTGCTCAGAAGACTGGATAGCATGTTTTCTTTCTCCAAAAATTACATTCTGCTCTTCCTTTGGCTTCTTCGATGCCTCCTTCATCTACTTCAGATTATTACTCCACTGGCTTGTTGGGAACGGAAGGTTCAAAGGTGAAACGTGGGCGCTAACCCCACCATCCATGCACAGAAAGCAAGCAATGGTAAGAACACTGGGGTAGCCTCCTGTTCTGGTGTGTATGTACTATCCTGCCTGCCTGAGGCCAAGTCATGGCTTGTGTCTATGATTTGCAGAGTTGTGAGCGCCTATGTTCAGATGCCTTGCAAACTCAGTGGGCCAAACACATACAGGTACCAAGCCAAGAATTTACTTCTAAATTTGTGGCTCAAGTAATCAGATATTTTAACTCATGGTCAAAACTTTGTCTGAATGCCATGGAATGCGCATAAACATTCATGCTGTATGTGTGTGTGTTACCATAAACACTAAAGAAAACACACAATCATTCACGACAGTGTAAAACTTTTCCACTTTTTTTAAAAGACATGAATCTTGAGACATACCACCACGAATCAGATGCTTGTGATGGTAGTCTTAAAAAAACAAAAAGAGCGGCTTGCTAGTGTGGTACCAGGCCTTTGGGGGTCTCTACACAGGGCACAAAGGAAGCAACTGGATCATCTGTGTGGGAGCTCTGGGCAAAATGAAGATCAAAGTCAAAAAGAAAAAAACAAACTCACTTTATTTTAAAGACAATGATTGGCATACAGAAGGTATGCACCAGCATAAAGTAAACTTTCATGAAAAGCATTAAAATCCATTATAAATTAATTTATTAAATAGGCATTTGGTGTGTGCGATGGTTTTATTAGATAGCACTCATATTTACTGTCAAACCCTCCCCCAAAGTCAAACAAATCAGAAAAAAAAAATCTCGTAACTTCAATTTACACTAAATAATTTATTTCCCCAAATGTGTATGTGTTCTGAGATGTGACACATGATACAGCTCAGCTGGTCATTCCCCATCAATCATAATATGACAGGACACAAGAGGCTAAAAATGGCTCATCATAATTTATTTTATGTTAAAATGTACAGCTTTTTTGTTTTTTTTTGTTGTTGTTTTTTCTTTCTTTCTTTTTTTTTTTTTTGAAGTAACTGACTAGAAAGAGAACAGGTAAATAATACAAGAGTGCTGCTGGCTCCTACTTTATACAAGGTCGCGCCTCTCCTGCTTGGCCCTTACTGTCACCTGTACAAAGGCTACAAAAGGAAGCAATATAAACAGACACGGATAACTTTTCTGCTTTTTTACATGCGATCTGTAAGCTTAGTTTGAGCTATTCACAAGCTACTTTTCTATTTCTCCTTAAAAAATAACTCCAATATTTTATAAAGATAGAAAAATCTACAGATGGAATGAAAATGTAAAGTTAGAGGCATTTCCATAAAATAGCAACTTTACACCAAATTCACTAATTTTTTTTTTTTTTTAAATCCTGCCAAGTATTTGGACATATATGAAATGCTTCAAAACCTGACAGATAAACACTGAGATATGCTTCATTCAATAAACAGAAGTGTGCATTTATAAAACAGAAAGCTGCCTCTCCCCAAAGGAGCCTGCCACCAAAATGGAAAAGGGTCTTGATCTCAACTTTACACCAAACATTTAGCAATAAACCCCCTTGACTAACCAGACGGGGATAGCTCTGATAGCTCTTTACAGTTTGATAATTAACAAAAATAGAGGTTTTTTTTTTTGTTGTTGTTGTTTTTTAAACCCTCAAATCAGGGTACCCTAATCAAGGCAAAAAACTTAAGAAATGGCTTACCGTTAGCACAACACTTGTACAGTACTACAAACTGCACTGTCACTAACAAAGACATTAGCGGCATGCTGAAGGGTCACCTTAAACAAAATATACAGTCATTGAAATGCTAAAGGCATGTACATGGAGTAGACCAGGAAGGAAAAAGCTCAGGGTCACTATTAAAACAGTGATCTGGGGAGGGGCTTGTATCCACACTGTTGAATGGAAGCAGGCACGACGTGTGGCTGCTGCCAACTGTAGTCCTAAGAGAGGCCTTCCTTTGCAGAGAATTTTATATAAAAGTAACAGAAATAAAGGTACCAAAAAAGAAAAACAACTTGTATAAGGCTTTCTGCTGCATACAGCTTTTTTTTTTTTTTTTTTTAAATAAATGGTGCCAACAAATGTTTTTGCATTCACACCAATGCTGGTTTTGAAATCGTACTCTTCAAAGGTATTTGTGCAGATCAATCCGATAGTGAGGCCCGGTGGGCTTGGTGGGCTGTCAGGCTGTCTACCTTCTCATGTAGGACCCATTGAGAGACTGTTTGGACATGCCTGTGTTCATGTAGCCATGGTGTCCGGGGGCCGTGTACATCATGTTACTGTGGGGTGGGGTCTGCATTGGCTGCTGGGCATATGGCTGAGTTCCCATCATGCCCATCTGCATCTGCATAGGGTATTGGGGTGTTTGATTCATGTAGCCATGGTTGCTGTGGTAGCCACTGTTCATCATTGGCTGGGACATGCTATACCCATTCATGGCATTGAGAGTGTTCATGTTCATGTTCACAGAGTTGACATTGTAGGCTGGCGCCGGCATCAAGTTCACACTCATGTTCATGCCCCTTTGCATCGTTAAAGTCCGTGCAGGACCCTGCATGGCTACAGTCTGGGAACGCCCATAGATTTGTGACTGATGGGTGGCAGCAGCTGGTGACAGAGATGCCGACTTGGTTCTCATGGAGACGTGACCCTTGCTGGCAATCTGAGTTTGCAGTCTTTGGCTGTGGGAGATGCCAATATTGGATGCAGCCATGTTCCGCTGCAGGAGAGGTGGTGGCAGATTCATGGGAGGAGGAGTCAGGTTAGGGGGTGGGGTCATGGTAGCTTGTGCTTGGGGTCCTCCAGGGACGGAGTGTGGAGACTGTGAAAGCTGAACAAGCCCTGTGTTACTTAATGGTGTGGACAAAGAGGCACTGTTTGCATAGGAGGTCACAGCAGCGGAATGGCTGTAAGGCAATGAATGATCAATAAGTGTATTAGTTAACTGCTGCAGTTTGGCAAGGCTGAAGGTGGCAGATGGCTGTGGGTAGTGCCCAGCCCCAAAATCACTTTGACCCATTCGCTCGTATAAGCCAATGTTGGCATTGCTGGTCTCGGGGATGTCAGCCAGCTGCATGGGTGGGGTGAAGTTGGCGGCCATGCTGCACTGAGCTAGCTGCTGGCTGCTACTGGGAGGCCTCTCCACCACACAGCCTTGGGGAGACTTGACGCTGCAGGTTGGAGGGGAGCTGATGTTGGTCTGCTGCAGCATGCTGCAGCTCCCGCTGATGTTGGACATCTGCTGGGTGACAGCACAGCTGCTCTGTGTCAGATTGCTGGAGGTGAGACTGCTGTAGGAGCAGCTATTCTGGGAAGAGCCATTTCCACAGATGCTACCTCCCATGGTAGAGTCATAGCTGCTTGGGTTCTCATAATTCTCTGTTGTGCTCTCAATGCTGCCCAGGTCACTGAACCCACTGTCAACCACTTGCTGTGAGTGATCTGACACTGATGGGACGTCCATCATTGGACTGGTCTCCATGTTCTGCAGAGGTGGCACTGTGATGGCAGTCTGATCGGGGCTGATTTGGGCGTAGCTATTCTCTAGGGCAGGGACACTGGGGCTATTGACAGAACGAACTGACTGGCCAGGATGGGAATGGACAGATGAAACTGGGCTATTGTGGTCTGACTGTTGGCACTCGTCCAGTGTGGTAGCAATTTGAGGACTTTGGTCTGTGTGTGTATAGTTCTGTAGGCTTCTGCAGGCCTCTTGAGTCTCAGCACAATCTTGAAAGGTGTCATCCTGCTCCCTGTTTTCTTGAGTCAAAGACTGAACAGCCTGGGCGGTCTCAGAGTCAATTTCCACTGTGGCCGTGCCTCCCTCTTTGAGCTCAGCATCGGCACTGTTCTTTTGGTCCTGCTTCTGTGTGTGTTCTTCTGGGAGCTCCACATCAGACTCAGGTGCAGCTCCAGTGTCCTCCGCAAGCTCCTTTGGCTCACTGCTACACGACACTGCAAGATCAACACCGCAGTTCATCAAGACCTCAGGGTTAGAGTGACTCGGCTGAACGCTAAGGTCTAAAAAAGCCCCCTGGCCCTCTAATGCATCTCTGAAGGCTTCTTTGGGGAGGTCTCCCCGCTCCATGTTGGCAGACTCCATGTGGCCATCATCTTCATCATCTGCATCATGGTCCTCATTGTGAGACGGCTCTTCCTCCTCGTCCTCATCCTCCCCGTGGTCGCCTAAATGCCCAGGGTCTTCCTTTTCCATGGAGATCTCTGGTTCCATTTCTTCTTTACTTTTAGCACCATCTTGGTCTTTTTCTACAGTTCCTTCTTCTTCCTCTTCCTGTTCTTCCCGCTCTTCCTCCTCCTCTTCCTCCTCCTCCTCACCTTTGATGAGGTCCTCCTCACCTACCTTTTCACCTAGTGATTTGTGTGGACTCACAGGTATGCCTGTCTCTTCCCTTCTGTTCTCATTCTGAGGCAGCAGGGCTTCCACGGTCTCTGTCACCGCCTGTTCCGTCCCCACAGGGCTGCCCTTGTCCTCTGCAACCTCCTTTTGCTCTTCGACCGTCACCTGGTCCTCTGGCTCCATGGGTGTCTCTGGTGGGGTGTACAGATTCAGCTTGAACCCTGTCTTCCTCTCCTTGCTTTGCTTCCACTTGGAGAGCCCCCGCTTTGCTCCTTTCGGCCATACTTGTCTGCACTTTAGAGGCTTGGGATTGTCTCTGCTGCCTTCTTTCAAGTGTTCTGCGCTATCATCCACATCGTCTTAATGAGGAGACAAAAAGACAGAAAAGCACATTTAAGGAAGGAAAACAAGAGACAACTTAACTCACCTCTCTATTTAGCCAGCACTGCTTTCACTTCACCATGTTAAGAGTTGATGAGAAAGGTAATCAGGAATACTGAGGAATAAGCCAACCCGAGTAGTTTAGGCCTAGGAAGTCAATGACATTCTAAGATGTAAAAACTGTGAGTGCCACAATGCTAAAAAAGTAAAACAAAAAGCCAATTTCAATATCAACAAATCTGAGAATACCGCAGGACAGGATTAATGCTAGGTTATATCCAAACCGTCACTCTACTCAAAGGGTCAACAAAGGGTTAAGTTGCTACCTTCCGGAGGAAAGGATCTTCTCTTTGTGGACATTTTCTAGATTTAGACGATCCCAGCTGATATTACTTTATTCATATTATTTATTGTCCATTTTACGTGTGGGGGTGCTTTGCTTGCATGTATGCATGTCTGTGCACCACATCCATGCCTGGTACCAAAGGAGGCCAGCAGAGGGCGTCAGCTGCCCTGGAACTGGAGGTACAGATGGCTGTGAGCCACTATGTGGGTGTTGGGGATGGAGCTTGGGTCCTCTGGAAGAGCGGCCACTGCTCTTACCACCAAGGCATCTCTCTAGCATGGACATTGCTTACTGTGTACCTCTGAACTGAATGAGTGACTACACAGAACAGCGCAGTTGTGATCACCATCATCTTTAGCATCACAATTTATCAATGACACAAGCTAAAATACAATTACCATAATATTACCGAATACTTAAAACACAGTTTTGTTTTTTTAAGTCAGCAAGTCTGTTCACAGGGTATTAGGGATCAGTTTGCTGTTCAAATGTAAGGTCTGATTTAGAATGGCAATCAGAAACCAGATGTAATTCAACATTTTCTTGCAATTCCAAAACCTATTCTTCTGTGTCTGTATGTACTCAGAAATAAGAATGTTTGTTTATACAAATACAGCAAACAAATATACATATTCATGAATAAGTATGCAGACATTAAACACCTAGGTCTTAAGACATTTCTTATGAAAACACTATTTTCGCCGGGTGGTGGTGCCTGGTCTACACAGTGAGTTCTAGAACAGCTTCTGTCTACAAACAAACAAACAAGCAAACAAACAGTATTTTAGAGAACAATAAAAACAAAGTCACAAAGTTGATGCCAGAATGGAGTGAGTCTACCAAGGTAAGTTCATTTACATAACAACGTGACTGCACACAAACCTCCCCTACAGATACCACACGTGTAAGGTAAGAGGAAGATCAAGGACGATTCTGCACAAGTGCCAAGCTCCAGGCCGTGGCCACTTCTCCAAGAATACTCACACCGTTTCCTTTCCATTCATAATGGCGGGAATCAGCCATATCAATGTCTCCTCACCCTCCTTTCTGGTGACAGAGTTTCTTTGTGCAGCCCTGGCTGTCCTAGAACTAGCACTGTAGACCAGACTGGCCTCGAACTCAGAGCTCCACCTGCCCCTGCATCCTGCCTGAGTGTTGGGATTAAAGGCGTGCACCTCCACCACCCTAGTTAGACTCTAAATCTTAAATTTATACATCTATGTGAGCATGTTTGAGGATGATGTGAAGGAATTGTTTCCTCCTGCTACCATGTGAGTTTTTGGGATCAAAATCAGGCTGTCAGGCTTGGTAGCAAGTGCCTCTACCCATGTTCTATTCTATTAGCCACTGGCCATACAGTTTCTATAGGAATACACCCCTAGATGTGAAGGTGAGTTTTCTGATAATCTCCTTTAAGAAAGGCAAGGATCGTGAAAGAAATATGGTGGAATGTGACCATAAAAGGTAAAGAGAACAAAGCTGAGGTGAGAGGCAGCGAGAGCTCATCTGTAGGCTTCTGAGCCAACACCTCCAAGTGGAACTAAAGCTCGATTCCCACACCTGCAAAGTGAGCTCTCCCTGAGCCTCACATCTAGACAAGAGGCCGGGGAGATGGCTCAGTGTAAGCTTGCCACACAATCCTGAAGACCTGAGTTCAGATTCCTCATACCCACATAAGGGCCAGGTGGGATGCCTTGTGCCTGGAACCTCTTAGTACTGAGGTGACAGAGGAAGACTGACAGGTCTTGGGGGTTCACTAGACACAAGGCTAGCTCAAACAGGTTGAGTTCTGAGTGAAACTGGAGAGAGAGGGAGAGAGGGGGAGATAAGAGATAGGTAAAAAGAGAGGTAGAGGGAGAGAGAGATGAAAAGAGAGGGAGAGAGAGGAGGGAAGGAGAGAGAGGGAAAGAGAGAATGGGTCAGGTATAGTATGTAAACCGTCATCAATCCCAGCACCTGAAAGGCAGAGAAAGGCTGATCTCTGAGTTTGAGGCCAGTGTGTCTATATAGTGAGTTCCAGACCAGCTGGGGCTACATAGTGAGAGTCTGTCTTTACAAAAGGCAAAAAATGAAATAAAAAAAAAAAACAAACAAAAAACAAAAAAGGAAACAGCAGATATTCAGTAAGGAGTCAAGGAGGTGCTGGCTTATGTTCTGAAGAAGAGCCGCAGACAGCAAGCCCTGTGGTCCCTGAGAAAGGAGGTGGGTTGCTCCCTAGGCTGCAGCTAGTTTTGGACAGAGTCACTGCAGCCTTGCAGCTGGAAAGATCCTCACCATTCATCTTGGGAGTACCGAAGCTAATGAGTAAGAGATATGTGCTTTAAACAGGGCATCAAAGACAATTCACTCGAGCCTGGTATGTTTGTAGAACTGGGTGTCCCTGTTAACTTCAAAAGAAAGTCTGTCTTTGGGATTTCTGTATCACCCCACATTACCAAAGCTGACAGAGATGGTAAGGAGTTCAGATGGTTCTGGGTCACACTGAGGAATATCAGAGTACACCGTGATGTACTGAGAAGTTGTTTTCAAGGAAAACAGAAGTGCACACTCACCGAACACTGAAGATCACACAGCAGTATCAAGGGACATGCACTGTGTTTCTTACTAGTCTGCAAAGTTTTTGAGGGTGAGCCAGTTTCTACAGAGTAAGATGAACCCACCTAGAGGATTATTCTGATTTAGAAACAAAGTACCCCATTCCAAGGAAAAAGGGGTGAGACGCTGGGAACAAGAAAGAATGGGTTGGCAGTGTTTCAGGTGCACTGGCACACCCTGTGGCTAAAGCTCGTTTAGTCCTCCACTTACTTCTACAAAGGGCAGCGTTCCTGAAGAAATGATTGTCTTTTCCTTCCTCTTCCTCTGTCTGCCTTTTCTTCCCTGGCTGATGTTGGAATGCTTTTCTCAGAACTGGCTTCCTGCCCCCCTCCTCCACACGGTCAATCTCACAGGTAGGCTCCAGCTGCGGCATTGGCCTCTCTTCATCTGAGTTGTCAAAGGGCTCATTCAGCACTTCCGTAGTCTCAGAAATGGTCTCGGTTGTTACACTGCTGTTGATCCTCCTGCGTTTACGACCCCTTTTCTTCTTTACTACAAAAGGCCTCTGAAATTAATTTCAAACATAATACATAAGTGCTCCTGAGAAATTAAATGGTTGAGGCGCTATGCAGCAAACGTGTACTGAGCCTCTTACATGTCAGGACTTCTGCAATGCCTTTGTACTTAACCTTCCATTTGGTGTTGAACACCCCCCATGGGCGCCAAGAACACAGGCAAGTGTTTTCCAAATAAAACACTTGTTTACTCAAGCAGACGCTTTGAGAGAGAACATCCTAGCAACGAGACCGCAGATTTTAAGAGCTGAGCACTGCTTTTCCAGCATGTATTTTCTAAGTGGCACTTGCCAGCTTCAGTGTCTGGCATATCCCAGACGTTTCTAGAAATGTCTTTATGCTGTCAGGTTAGTCACTTATTACCTTGTAACTGCTCTGGAGATGCCCACTGCATGACAGGCACTATGAGAGACATGCTGGGGTTGAAGGTGAACCTCCTTGTCCCAGAAATGAAAGGCCGCTTGAACAATTACTCTGCTGGTTAGAAACCGCAGAGTTAAGAGTGGTGGCTGCTGGGATGTGGGCAATTAATAATTTTACAGACTATTCTGATATGGAAGATACCTTAAAGAGTGATGCAGTCTCTGAATAAAATAATGGCACAAATGATTTCCTGTGGCTGCAACAATAAGCTATTTTCCCAAGGGAAAAAAAAAAGCATCTAATATACAAAATTTAAATAAAGGAACAGGTAGATGCAGTGCTAAGATATGTGTCAATGAACCATGAAATTGACGGAATGGGAATGCTGCTCTGTGAGGGTTCAGTGTGTTTACATGCTGGCCTCTAGGGCCAGGGTGTAGCTCACTGGAAGAGCACTTACCTCTCATGCACAAGGCACTGGGCTCCACTCCCAGCATGGCGGGGATGGGGGTGGGGGTGGGGAACTACCTCCAGATAAACAGTACCAAAGAATTCCTGTCTCTTATATTTTTAACACTTTCAGTGTTCTTAAAGAACACACATAGGCCTATTAATATTCTAAAATCTAACCACATTAGTAATTTAACACTTGTTCTTATCAGTTCCCTTTGTCTGCTTAAGCCACTATAAAGCCACTATACCTTTCCCTCAACACAAGTGCAGCCAATATAAAGAGCTGATTTCCTTCAGGTTGAATTAGTATGGAATGCTGAGGCCCACACCACGACTGGAATGATTCTGGCTTTTCATGTTTGTAGATCACACTCCTCTCATATTACCCATAACACACAAGACTGTCTTCTTTGTTAAATGCTCAGTAGCCACAAGTGCACTTCATGGGATGCTCTCTCTGCTACCTCCAACTGTGAGGTCAGCCCTGGGAAAGCTTTCATTTCTACTGTGTTATCCCTCCTTGTCAAGGCTGTATTAACAAGATCTGGCCCTGCTGTATGTCACAGATAGAAACTGCAGACAAAAGATAGCAGACATGGGAGAACAATTACCCCCACTGGGCATGAACCGGTGCCATCTGGAGCACTCACTTGGTGACCACTTCTGTGTAACTGGCCACACAGGCAGAGCACCAGCAGCAAAACCAAGGGTCTGCAATACCTAAGAACCCTATGTGAGAACAAGGGACACTAGTGTAGAAACACTGGGCTTGGAGCTCTGAGGTGTGGCTGGCCCTCTAGTGAGTCATGTGACCTTGTCTGGGCTGATCTCCCAGTCGTCTGAAGTGCCTATCTGCTTATCATGAGTGGATTTACTCTTGTCCTGCAGGCCAGCAGGTGGCAGTGACCACCAGACTAGGGTGGTTAGCATCCTGCTAACCACAGTAAATACAACCAAGATAAATGATCCTGACACTGGATCACCGTGACATACACTACACGTAAAACCACATCTACAGAGAATGAAGCAGACAGACTGAGAACAGCCCAACTATGCACACACCTTTCTCTTAATGGAAACTGACTGTGGCTTAGTCAACCGTGGGGGAGATGTCTGAATGCTCTCTTCTTCTTCCTCTTCTTCCTCTTCCTCATCCTCTTCCTCGTCCTCTTCCTCTTCCTCACTGCTCTCTCTAGACAGTTCTAACAGCTGTCCTCGCTCTCCGGCCACTGGCCGCCTCTCTGGAGAATGCAGGTATTTGTTTTTTGATTGTACTTTTGCAGATGATTGCCTACTGGTAACTCTAGATGACAGGATTTCTTGCTCTTCCTTCTCCCAGCAGCTGGCTTGTTCCATTAGTCGTTCAGCCTGGGGTTGGGGGGCAAAATGGTGATCGGTGAGGTCAGTTACACAGCAGGAGCCTCCGGGATCAATGGAAGAGGGCCTCTAAGTGAGTTCTGATCGGGACAGTCAGCTGGCCAAGCAAATTCCAGCTGCATCACCTTAGGACCCTCGGCACCAGTTAGGAAAACAAAGCTAAGACGCTGGGCTTCATGGGATATTTAGTGGTATTAATGATGCAGTGAACTGACTCGAGTCCTTTATCACTACATTACATGCTCACTGGCACGGAGCACTCCAAGCAAGCTTATAAACACAAGCAATCGATTGACATGGCAGCCCTGCAGCCCAGCACCAAATCTGATCTGATTACACACTGTCAGTGTTGAGAGGGCCGCTTTGTGATCAATGATAAATGTCTCATTTTTCATACTCAATTCAATAAAATTATGTCTTACTCAGTTAGGATAAATTAGTGCTTTATCATTTCATGAGCTATACAACCGAGCTTTTACAACAATGCTAATGATTCTCTTAGCTTAAGCAAGTTACAAGGCTAAAGTCACAACTCAGGATCATAGAGCCCATCCTCACCTCCTTTTCAGCTTCCCGCTCTTCTTCAGAAACCACAGCATTAGAAATTAAAATTGGGGTCCATCTTAGACTCTCCGGATCAAGTTCATTGGGTCGGGAACAGTTTTTCAGCTTTTCCATGTGGCCCAGTATCAACTTTTCCCTTCTAATGATGACAAACCTGTAATATAGACAGGCAAGACAACTTGAGATAAAAAAACTGAGAGCTAGCTGGGTGTGGCTGCACACACCTTTAACCTTAGCACTTGGGGGAGGCAGAGGCAGGAGGCTCTCTGTGAGTTCAAGGCCAGCCTGGTCTACAAACAGAGCTCTGGGGCAGCCAGGGCTATATAGTGAGGCCCTGTCTAAAAACCAAACCAAACCAAACCAACTCAAGATAGGGTGGACATGTTGGTGCATACCTGCAATCCCAGCACTGAGGCAGGAGGATCACCATGAGTTTGAAGGTTGCTTGGGCTATAAGATCCCAACAAAGTCCTTGGCCAATCCAGATTCCTTTGACCCAGGTTGTGAAAATGGAAAGCACAGCAAAGGCACAAACAATAGGCTTGATCCTGCAGAGGGGAGGCCTCTCCTGTCCAGGGACCACAGCACTCACCTGCCATCTCTCCTGTCAATCATGTGGAGGTGTTGCAGAGTGGTGGCAATGTCATGTGGACACATGCCTGTGGCTCTGCTAATGGCCTTGATGCTGATGTGCCTCTCATGGTGGTGGTAGAGGTATTCCAAGATGACACTTTTCCAGTAGGCCAGGTAGGAGAGCCGGCCCAGATCAGAGAGTGGCTTTTCAGGAGACCCTGCTTGGCCTTCTCTTCGAGAAAGCAAATAGCCTAGGGCAGGAAAAGCAAAACTCCACTCAACTTGGTTGTTTCAGAGCTAGGTCCAGGAGCCACTAGGAACAATGTCATCAGTGCAAGGTGAAAGCATCACACAGGTGAAGTGCGTCCAGTCAAGCACGTCACCTCTTTCAATTACAGTGATGTCACCTTGCCAAATTTCTGCTTGTCAGTCTTTTGCGGTGACACTGTAAGCCAATTCACACAGCTGGTGGCAGCAAACATACATGGTGGTATGTGTCACAGAGACTGAACTCTAAGACTAAAGAGAGTACTTCTGGGGAGTCTCGACACATAAATCCCCTGCAAACCTGGAATTCTTTCAGGTTACTCAATGGCAGAACTCTCGGATCCCGGGGAGGGACCACCCGACATTAATGGGCAGGTTGTTTTCCACAAGAGGACCCCATGGTCCTTTGACAGCTGGGGCTTAATAAAGGGGCTTTGGCTGACACAGTCTGTACTGCCTGTTTCGTTTAACCAGCCGGCTGATCCGAAGCTGTTTTAGGACTAAAACTCTGGCTTTCAAGCCTATGGTGGCAAACACAAATCTACATTGCTAGCTTTATTTTTACTTTTTTC
Organism: Rhynchomys soricoides; assembly: GCA_019843965.1. NCBI lineage: Eukaryota > Metazoa > Chordata > Mammalia > Rodentia > Muridae > Rhynchomys > Rhynchomys soricoides. The sequence goes on from JADRCH010000330.1 coordinate 1,963,921, forward strand.
ATAAAAATTAACTTTTAAACCAACCTGAGAATGTTGTTCCTACAATTACAAAAAAAAAAAAAAATAATCCACGGCCAAACTGAACGCACTTGATTCCATGTGCACACTGAAAACCCCCGGGCACACGAAGCCTGAGCTATGCAGGCTCTCCGGCAAAGAAACTCTGAAATGAGAAGACTTTAAGCCCACTTAGAGGAAATGAAGGAAAGCTGGCGGCTGTCTCAGTAATTAAGAGCCACTAATGGAGTAGAGAAGAAACGTTGTCTGTCAAGTAGCAATGTCTTCTTTGCTCTAATTATTTCAACAGTGTCACCTTAGTGAACTTCCTGAATTTAAACAAACATCAGCCACGTACAGTAGGTGGCAGCAATTACCAAACCAGGCTACTCAATAACCACCCAGATCCTCAGCATTTTCCTCTTTATCTACATTTCCAAAATGGCTGCACTTGCAAGAATTGTCTGTTTTAGTTTTTTGTTGTTGTTACAAAGAGAAATCAATGCCTCGGATTCATTTTTCCTGATTCTCAAAACCACTTGCAAATAATGCAGAAATCTAGAACGAGATACTCTACCTCAATAGCATTCTGCATCTTGATAGCTTTAATTTAAATGTCATCATACAGAATAGAAATAAAATAAACATCGGGTTTTGCCTAAGATTTTTGGTTTAACTCATCTCATCATGTTTAAGTATCTGACTGAATGCAAACAAGCACCAGACTTTTACAGCCAAACCACCGTCGGCGCACGCTGCTCTGCCATACTGAGGTTTTCAATAGCGGTGTCAGGAGTGCTAACGTAGACAGCTGCTGTGCTGAAGCCAGCCCATATCGTGTCCTGTCAACACGGGAAGTGCTTTGTTGCCAGAGTAGTGAAGGAAGCCCAAACCTCAGAACAGAAAATTGGCACATCCCATCACCTGCTTTCTAAGAGCTTGGCACATTCTGAGAAATTTACTTGATCAGATGGGAGCCCCAGCTCTGTACTGCCTGGGGTGGGGATGAGGAGCAGGTACAGAACCATGGATGAGAACTGTTCCCCTTGTCCATGAGATCCCACAATTCCCTGCAGGGACTATGGAAGTCCCCAGGCCCTCACTGGTTCATGTGAATCTCACTGTTTGTTGAAGGCAGAAATCTGGCCCACAAGGAAGGTATCTGCACAAGCAGAAGGCTGGTGACGCAGTTCCTCCCTCCCACCTATGCTTGCCACTGCGCAGGACTACCTTACCCAGGAGGCATGTTTTTATCCTGCCTCTATGTTCCCACACTCTGAACTAAGAGGGAAGCATTCCCCCCTCCCCCCTCCATTTTACCTAGCTGTTCCTGTTCTTGTACCCCAAGTCTAAAACCATGAGGTCACTCAGGCAAGCCAGCAAAGTAGCCCCTGGGGAGTACTGGAGTACAAACATTTCAGTACCTGCCACTCCTGCCATGTCAAAAGGCTGGCTCCTGACAATTCCTTGGACCTTTGACTGTAGCCCATGACTGCTGCCCCATAGGTGGAAGGAACAAGCTCTATGTGTCATGGCCGTTGAGCCCACTGGTCTTTCCCAGCAAAAACACCCTCTGTAGTGCACTCAGAGGCTGAGAGGAGGCAGGGACTCTGCAAGCACTTGCTGGGAGGGATACTTTTCAGGGTGCTGAAAATCCAGTGTTAAGTCAGAACCTACTGCACACATTCCAGGGATGACATGTATGAGCACCAAACACCACCCAAAGCCAATGCCCCGATGTACCTGGCAAAGCTTGTAGTGTGTCTCCTCCCTCTTCTAGGGATCCAGAGACCCTCAAAGAAGTTACAGCCAGTGGGAAGAAATGGTACCTTTGCCAAGAACTATTTAGAATCTCCCCATGATGGAGGGTGTTCTTATGTTAAAACAGAATCCACCAGGAACAATAAAAATGGCCCTGAATACATTTCTTATTTCTTACTAGTTGAGTGAAATCACATGCAGAATGACAGTCTGCGCTGTTTCGAAAGGTGCTGTGCCTACCAGTTGTGCACTGACGACAGAAGACAGGCTATAAATGTCGTCTGCAGCAGGCGCTTGCTTGGAAGGAGCTGAGCTGCTGGCACTGACCTACGCTGTCCTTCACAACACAGGTGTTAAGTGAGGGGCTTCTTGCCACCTTCTGTTCCTTTCCTACATTTTCTCAGCTCTTCAAAGCACAGTTACAATATAGAGCAGACATAGTAATTTTTGGTAAGAACATTTGACTTATTAATTACAGAGATGTGATGGGTTAAGCTCTTAAGTTTAACTTACCAAAAAGATTCCAAATAATTGATCTAAGATGCAGGGAAATAAAAAGCACTTATCTTGGAAGCCGGTGTATTGTCCTGAAGCATCTGAAACAAGTACAATACACCCCTGGTGAATAGATCCCCACGGCGTGCTCACACCTCTCCTTAACGCAGGATACTTTCAATCAGAAAACTTTAACTACCCCAGGGGAAACCTACTGTTTCAGACAGAAAAAGTGATGTGAGGAAGACAAGTCCCAGGAGTTTCAGGATAATTAATTGCTGGTGAGAATATTCCCTTGAACTTGCCTGTGAGCCAAAGGTGCGGGTAAACAGCACTCAGTCATGAATGAGAACTCATAATGGAAACGGAGTGGCCCACACACTGTCACCTGTGTTATCTATCCTATACTAGCATGATCCGCTTCCTCCTCTGCTTCACTGGAACCTCGTAATAGGGAAAACTTGAGGTCTGAGGGGCAGCGAAAGTCTTACATTCTTAACTCAGAGATGATCCTCTTGCAGGGAAACTGAGGGCTGTGTTGTCTACAAACACAAGCATTTCCAAGCACAGCACACAGGGCACCTGACCTCTATTGAAGATGGCCTGAAGTGTCTGCTCCTGACCAGAGACTGAAATGGTTAACTGTCTCTAGGAAAGCAGGACAGACCCACTTTATGGAGGTAACTATTTAGATGAGGTCAAAGTTTGTTTTTGCAGTCATGAATAAATCACAATCAATTTGATCCCCAACCCTCATTCATCTGGAATTTCTTTCTTTTTGAACAAGTGCTATGCAGGATGATCTAGTGGAGCAAGAGTGAAAAACAAAAAATGTTCTCCACAAGGGTGTTCTCCACTCTCTCTTTAGAAGTGTTGCCCCTCAGCCCCTCACGTGCATACTTCCATCTGTCACTGTCTGATTCCAAACCATCTGAACTTCCTCAGACACAAAGTATAAACTTTGGCTTGCTACTTAGTTCCAATTCCCATCTGTCTGGATTATGTGAATTCAGAGTCTTCAGCTGCTTTTAGGGGAAGATAATCTCCTAGGATTATACACCTTTCACCAACATCTGTTTAGCTCAGCAGACTCCAATGGAAGACCCACATCAGAAGACAGCCTGGGCTTTGCAGGCCTGGGGATTGACACCAGGGCTTGGATTTATGGCAACTTAAGAGGAGAGCCTGAGACATGTAGCTCCTTGGAGGTGGCAGGTCACTGGGCCATGCTGGCTGTTATTCGTTCCCTGGGCTAGCAGCACTGTGACATATAGACAGTTAGCAGTTTCATTACCAGGGTGGATTTGAGGGGCTGTCTTTTGTTTAAATTCAGTGCTGATCCTGAAGTTAGTATCTTTAAGAGAGCTCTGTTCCAAATGACCTGTGACCTGTCTGAAAGATGACCTTTCCAAAAGACTGAGAATGCCTCTCAAAGTAGACATTTTGGAACAGATTGGATTTGAAGCTGGAAGTTTAAGACACCCTGCACCATAATTCTTTGGGCCCAGCACAATTATGTAACAACTGGACTCAATGCCCTGCAACTAACAGCAGCAACCTGCACTTCACAAGACCGCAGAGGTAACTCAAGGTCAACACCCTTGAAGACGGGCCAGGTAATCCAGGCTTGTGAAGCTCGAGGGATGAGAGACTTGGAATGCCCATCAACTCCATGCTAGGAGACACTACAACAGGACGGATTTCCTAAAGCCCTATCAGGCTGTGTGGGTTAGCTAGAGTCAGTGAGTGGCTGACTGCTCTGTTCTATGATGCCTCAGTGTCTCTACAAACCCAAGAACTCTGGCTACAACAGGAATTCCAACTCAGAAGGTACAGAGTGGGGCCCAAGGGCATGCATCTCTAACCACTATACCTGCTGGGATACACTGGTGGGGGTTCTAAGACATCTTGGCTTTAGAACTTTGTATTTAAAACATGTACTTAAGACTCCAAAGAGCTTTTGTTTATAAAGACTATCTATTGATTTTATGGAGAAGTGACATTTATTAATTTTAAAACAGCAATAAACCTAATGTTACTATAATTTTAGATAATAAAAAAAAGCCTTCCCTGATTTTTGAAAAATATAAACAAACTAGAGAGGAAAATGCTTGCTCTACATTTTATACTCTAGTCAATGTCTACTTTGGTCCTTTATCTGTTGTGTTTACCACAGGCCTTGACATTTCTGGAAAATTCCACTTTACAGTATGGATGAAGAATAGTTAAAGAGGCAAAGTCGTGTTACTTTGGAACACTTGTGGCATGGTGGTCCGCCTGGACTGTCCTAAGAGACTGTCCGTATTACATGAATACTACAAACTTTGAGGAGCAGGGCAACGAGACCCTCAGATCTGTCATCTACAGAATATACTGTGGCAGCTCACAGGAGGCTAGGAGCACAGGCTGTGAAGCCACACACTGTGTGTGTGGCAGAATTCAGGACCCACCATATAACAGCTATGTGACCAGAGGCACTTATTAATCTCTCTCTGTATATGGCTGAATCCTCATTCAGACTACACAGTTAATAATCACTTATCACTTCAAATTACTAGAAGCATTACATGGGTTAATAAAACACACAGAATAATGCTTGGCTTAAAGATTTAGCGATTAAGGGTTATATCCAGAGGCACTCATTTAGATGACTAAAAACCCCTAACGTAGGGGAAATAAAGAGTGTGGACAGAAAGAAGTCAAAGTGCTCTTTGGAGTCAGACTGAGATGAGCCTCCTTCCTGTTCCTACGTTTGCTTGAGATACCTCGAGACCATCCTACTGTCTCAGAAGTTTCCTACCACCCAAATATAAATTTAATTAAAGGAACCCCCCCACCCCCTGGCCTCAGGAATAGTCAAGAAATTAACTACTGGAAATTCCCAGCAAACATAATTTGCTCCCAAATTCCTTTTGGCTGTCAAGTATTTTACTTCAATGACTACCCCGAAGAAACAACTAGCCCATCAAACCACAAACACAGTGACTGCCTGAGGCTTCAGCAGAACCACAAGCTCCCCAGACAAATATAACAAAGACTCACATATTCTGGAAGACTCAAGTGTGTCCTGGGAAAATGGCCTGAACCAGAAAACTGAGGGAATAGAGACAGCATGTCTTTGGGAAAGGTCTGTTGGCTGAGCCACATCTCAGGCATAGTCATCACGATGATGCACTAGCTTCCTGGAAGAGCACTCCACTGCTACACTCTTCCTCAGTTATGTGGAACAAAGTCACTAGTGTTCCTTACTGAATATCCCCACTGCCCAACAGTGACTCCAGAGAGGACTGGCCTCTGGTGGCATGTAGTACATGTGTCCAAGCCTACAGATCACGTTGGGGTTTGTCAAAAAGTTCTGATTGCACCCTGGTGGCTGTGGACGCTCTAGAAGGCAGTAGTCAATCTGCATCAGTTACCAAGGGGAGATGTGGTGTTTAGACATATACTCACAGTTAGGGCAGAAGGCAGGGAAAGGGTCTTTCTTCTCCTGCCATGCCTGTCACAGCAGGTGCTGCACATCTGTGCTTGATGGCCAGGACAGAATCTGCTGCATGGGAGTGGTCTGAGGGCCAGAGACAAATCCCCGAGACAAAACCACACTACTAAGATGAGTCAGTGGTGTCTTTTTAACTGATCACCCGCTTTAGTGGGAGCTCTCTCCAGCTCCCTTCCCCACCCTTTGGTCTAGCTACGGGTTCTAGCTGCACATTAGAATCACTTCCAGACTTATAATAAACCTTCATGTCTGTCCCATTCAATCTCAACTCTGGCTTTCCCCAGGACAGTTTGGTTTCAGATATACAGTATTGAGCAAAAGTCTTGAGGACTGCCTTTAAACCAGAATTTTAAAGGGGTTCGTCATCAATGCCATGCCAAAGGTGGGTGTGTTGCTCAGTAAGAGCCTTGAGCAGCAGGTAAAGAGTTAGTAAAGAGGGTGTGGGATGCGCTTCGCAGAGGTTTCTCTCAGTCAAACAGAACTGGGGACTGAATGTGTCTCAGTTTCCTCTTCTGTGGCTGGGAAGAAACCACTCTGACCAAAAACCACTTGGGGAAGGACCTTATTTGGCTTGTAGTCTAGGAAGAGGTTCATTTGAGGTAAGTCAGGGCAGGACCTGAAGCTGAAATCCTTGCTGAAGTGCTGTTTGCTGGTTCCTGCTCAGCTAGCCTTCTCTTTCTATGTAGTCTCCCAATGTAGTCCTGGCTGTCCTACAGGTCACTATGTAGACCAGACTGGCTTTGAACTCACAAAGAGATCTTTCTGCCTGTCTCTCCAGTGCTGGGATTAAAGGTATGTGCCACCAAGTCTGGCTGCTAATTTAGCTTTTTTATACAGCCTGCAGAGGGGCAGTCCTGTCCACACTGGGTTGGGCCCCCCCACGTAGATCATTAATTAAGACAATCTCTCAGATATAGCCACAGGCCAATTGGATCTGGGTACTCCTTCAATGGGGACTTCCTTGGATAGCTTTAACAGTGTCAAGTTAAGGCTGAAGCCAACCAGCACAGTCTGCTAAAGTAAGGTATGTCACTGAAAGCTACATCCTGCTTCAGGGTATCAGAAGAAATTTTTGTTTTGGTTCTTCAAGACAGCATTTCTCTGTGTAATAGCCCTGGCTGGCCTTGAACAGAGATCTGTCTGCCTCTACCTGGATTATTTTCTTGAGAAGATGAGCAACTGTGAAATTAATTCAATCCACAACTTCCTTGCTAGGGAAATAAGGTCCTGGGACACAGAAAAAGATGTTGTAGAATGAAAGATGGATACTCTACCAATAACATCTATGACCAAACTAAAATAATTTTGAAATGTTAAAAATTAAATGATTTTTAAAATGTTTACATAAACATATTTTGGAAGGAACCGAATTGTTCACAAAGCCAAATGCTGTTCCCAAGTATCAGTCAAGCTGATTTTTACTGGGAGATGGCAGAGTACTAGGAGCCACTGCTCTTGACGAGACAGAACGGGGAAAGGCTGCTTTTAAACTGTGGTAGGCACTTAGCAGGTAAGGGTTGTTTCGATGAGCTGAATCCCCGAGCAGCACGCTGTGGGAGAACTCACTTCCACAGGTTTTCCTCTCATCTCCACAGGTGCACTTGGGCACCCATACACATTAAATAAAGAGCATGACTTTAAATTCTAGGGTATTTAAGGAAGAGCAAAGGTTTACAAAAGAGAATAGTTAAGAAGTAATCTGGTATTTAAAACCAATTTCTTCTTTTAGAAAAAATTTTCTTCACACTAAAGACTGCTGGAAAAAAATATTCTAAAAAATAATGAATATTAGCAAAAGAGCAACGTAAATTGCTATCCAAGTTGAAACCTTGAATAAAATTCTACAGACAAGTACAAAATCCTGACAAGAATTTCCTATTGAAAAGCTACATGATTTCAAATTCTTACTAAACTCATACACACTTGGTGTTAAGCACACTTTCATCAAACGGCTGTGTGTACCTACAGTGCAACAGCCATGAAACCGCCCTGACGCTGAGATACCACAACTGAAGTAAACTGTAAGTGCCACCACTAAAGCAAAACTGGCCTTATTTTTGGCCACTTTTATAGGCCTAAAGCTCTGTAGGGGCAGCTGAGTTAGTTGAGCACAATAAATGCACATCTCAGCTAGCCCAACAAAAGCTGTGTGCGTGTGTGTGTGTTGGGGGGTTGTTTATACTGCTGTGGATACTGCCACTGCTTCCGAATTAGGCTCAGAAGTCATCCTGGTGGCACAGTCTGTATACCCCAGCTAGTCAGGAAATTATGGGAGGATTAACAGCTCGAGGCCAGCCGGGGCAACTCACTGATATCAACAGTTAAAAGGGATGTGGTGCGGTGGGGATGGAGTTCAGTGGTAAAGTGCTCACCTAGCATGTGTGAGGCTAGGTGCAATACCATACTGCAATGACAAAACTCAGACTCTAGAAGACAGGGCAGTTGGAAGTTACAAGTGTAAGTCCATTTCCTTTTCCCCCTCCCCTCCCCAGTCCTTTCTCTCACGACTGTCCAAATACTGATATCTATCTCTCTCTATCTCTCTCTCTCTCTCTCGCTCTCTCTCTCTCTCTCTCTCTCACACACACACACACACACACACACACACACACACACACCTGTCTGTATACCAGCACTCAGGTCTAGATACGGAGCTTTCACCTGGCAAACACATACTGTGTACAGCATGGCTTCAGGAAAAGTGAAAACAAAGGGAAAATGGAAAGAGATTTGTTCTTCCAAAGTACCTCTCAAGAGGGAGTTGTCAGTCTTTGAGACAACTTTCTAAAATCAAAGGCCAGCCCTTCCTCTGATCTGCTGATGGGCTGTTTAAAATGGAAGGCTCAGAAGCATCTTTAGTGTCCCCAGGTTAGCGAGACAAATGCTTCCATCCCTCCCTCATGCACATGCTAAATGCTTTTGAACACAATCTGAGATACAGAGCTTCTGGCAACAAAGAGCTGTGTGTCAGGGTAGTGGCTCAGCCCTCTGCCAACAGGACAGCGTGTGCAGAGTGTGGGAACCAGGGTTGGGTGGGACTTCAGTGGTTGGCTGACGTGCCAGTGGCTTTGGCCATAGAGGGACTTAAACATTTAGTCTGGCTATGTTAGATGATTCTGTGATAGAAACAAGAATATATGCTGTATCATACTAGCAGGGTTTTTAGTTACATACATTGCTGAAGCAATAAACAAGGGTTTATTATATGATTATCATTTGAGTCAAGGCATCACTTTGTAGCCCTATCTGGCCTGGCACCTGCTCTGTAGACCAGGCTGGCCTCTAACTCACAATCTTCCTGCCTCAATCTCTCAGGTGCCAGAATTAAGGGCAAGCACCACCACACACATCTTGGAATTGTTTTTTAAAGACAGAATCTTGCTATGGAGTAGGCTTGAACTAGTGATCTAGCAGCCTCAGCCTCCAGTGCACTGGCATTACAGATGTGTGCCTCTGTGCCCAGCTTATTACTAGCAATATTAAAAGTCATCAATGCCCTTTGAGCCTGCAGACAATACATTTCTGAGTTCCTTGCAAGAGGTACAACTCTGCCTGCTGTTCAGACTGACTCTGACTGGCTACAGCTAGAGTTGAGGCATCAGTAACAACACATTAACACGAGCACAGCAGTAGCTACAATATCACAACTATCATTTCCACGAGTCTTTCTATTGCGTGGACGCTGTTAATCAACAAATCCCTAACTTTCAAAAGTTCTGGAATGTGCAGGGAACGTTTCGGCGGTTGAGTTTCTATTGCATGCACCCTAGTCACTGTTCTAGTTAGGGTGCCCAAAATTCTGCTTTCCGTATTTAGCTAGAGACAAATCTCAGGGAGTTTAATTTGTTCATTACCAGCCACGAATCACATAAATAACAGGAACTCACACATGCACGGGAATAGCTGAAGTTCATCACTGATAACTCAATTCAATGCTACACTGCAAGAGATCATATGGTAATCATTTACAAATCAAAGGACAGGGTACACAGGCAGGAGGGTATATACACCAAGGTGGAGGTGTGTGAAGTACACTGAACTGTAAATTATGGAACTGTCTCTTGTAATTACCCTGCTACAGAACAGAAACAAACTTCCTGTGCAATCTGCAGAGAAACGGAGACTGAGAGACACAATTACTTTTTTTCCTTAGTTTTAACCCTTTAGTAGCCATTTAATTATGTGTGATGAGGTCAAAGAAAGTTAGTTTATGAAGACTTGGCAGGAAAGTATTTCAAAGAAAACTGTCTGCAAAGCTCCCAGTAGTGATGAAAGCTGGTGACTTCTCTTCAGGGAAGAGTTTTCTAAACTGTTTGTATTCTGAATGGTGTTTAAAAACAAATTCACAGCACCATTCATTTTATCCTTCTCTAAAAGTACTTGCTATGGTCTGTAAGTTTTTAACTGGAGACAATTGAAAAGCTGCAGGGTGGAAGGTAGGCTGGCACAGAGTCCTCTGATGCACCTTCTACTACGGCATGGGAGAACACAATTAACTTCCTTGAATTCCTTGAATGCCAATCCTGCATTCAAGGGCAAAGCTCTAGGTGTCTTCCTTGATCTCACCTAGCAGCTTCCTTCGGGCACCCTAACCCTTCCCTTTCCCATTTTCTCTTCTGTAAGCTCTGTCCAAATTTCATAAGTGCATAGACCCTGCATTCTAGAGGGAGGAGGGCACTCCCACCCCCACTTGCAGTATCCGCCAGGACTATATTTGTTCATTCTGGAGCATAATCAACAGGAGGGGGACAAAGCATGAGTGCCTGGGCTGGAATGTCTCGGCTTCATCTTTCTGGCCTTCCACTTCATGGTAAAAACATCTCTTTCTTATTATTTAAAAGCTTTAAGGCTATTTTATATTTCTTATGGGTATTCATATTTTGCCCACATGCAATGTCTGTGTACCCTGTGAGTGCCTGGTGTCTATGGAGGCCAAAAGAGAGAACTGGATCCCTGAAACTGGAGTCACAGAGGGTCAGGAGATGCATGTGGCTTCTGGGAATTGAACCTGGGTCCTGTTGGAGCCGCCTCAAGCCCCAGAGAAGCATTTCTTAGCTGAATCTTCCACTTCACCACCCTTCAGTCTTCAATCATGTTATAGAGTGGAAGCAGAAGTTTCAGGAAGACCATTCTCTAAGAGATTCAACACTTGAGGATCTGAGTCTAGGTGATGTTTGGTACAATTGCTTCACATAAAAGCAGCTTTGCAAAGGCTGACAGGAAGCTGGTGCCAAGGACCAAGCACTTATGTACTTAACATTTCTTATGTAGAACAGTAAAAGTGAAGAACTATCTCTCTTTACAACACCACTGATGGAATACCACCAATAAATAGAAAAGGTTGTCCAGTTTAAGAGTTAGAGCCATAAAACAAATGCCATAAGGTAAGTGACCTCCCACCTTAAAACAAAACACGACTGGCCTCCAACAAATACAGACAACCACACACAATGGATAGCTTAGTGGATTACCAAAAGGCAACTGCCCTTGTGACTATCATTTAGGACTGCAAATTTGCTGATCAGCACCAAGGAATCTTCTGTTTGTCCTGGGTAATACCCGTCCTCTCTCTCTCATAAGTAACTATTATCAGGCCCTTTTCAAGCAATCCCTGATGAGTTTTTATTATTCTTACTATTTTTAGATTTATTGTCTTTGGTTTTTTTTGTTTTCTCTGTGTAGCTCTGACTGTCCTGGAACTTGATCTGCAGACCAGATAAGCCCCAAATTCACAGAGATCTGTCTGCCTCTGCCTCCCAAAGTGGTGGGATTAAAGGTGTGTGCCACCACCTAGCTTAGATTTATTTACTTTATGAATGGTTGCTTGCATATATCAATGTATTATGTACATGTCCGGAAAGGGGGCACTGGATCCTTTGGAACTGGAGTTACAAATGGTTGTAAGCTATCATTCGGATGCTGGGAATTGAACCTGTATCCTTTGGAAGAGTAGTCAGCGCTATTAACCACTGACTGACACATCTCTCCAGTCTTTATTATTATTGTTGTTATGCTGCTGTTATACCTTTACCACCAAACTATCCAGGTGCTAAGACTTAATTTTCTTTTAATGTGTGGATTTCTCCCTCTACCCCATATTCTTTCCTATCTATTCTTGATCTTGGGGCTTTCCTGTGGCGTGCTTATATTATTGTTCACCATGTTCTTCGATGTCATTTCCAGTAAAACAGAGCAGAATCTTGATCATGTCTGTTTGCTCCTCTTTGTGCAATTTGTAGCTACTGGTGTTCAGTGTGTGGAGCCATTAATTCGTGGGAAGAGATTGCTTTCCTCAAGCACCACTTGGTCACCTTGTGGTGCAGTTCACACAGGGGAGACAAGATAAATGCTTCATTTGCCAGCTTTAAGACAATGAACTGGTTCTTTTCACTGTTCAGATTAGTTTTCAGTATCCCTATATACTTCTGAATTTAAACATCCGACAGGTTTCAATCAGTTATAATTATCTTTATTAACATACTCACTGCCAATGAGACTTTTAAGGTAACTCCTGGGTTCTTCTCATATGCTCCTAGTGTGTGTGTGTGTGTTAGGCATCAGCAACAGGTCAACTCTGGATGGTCTTCCTGGATCTATTGTCCACCTTACTTTTGGAGTCAGGGACTTGCTGAATCTGGCTGGCCAGACAGAGAGCTCCAGGCGTCTACCCATCTCTCTTTGCTCCTCCCCTCCCCCCCGGCACTGAGGTTATAGGTGTATACCACTGCACTGAGCTTTTATGGGGATGCTAGCAATCTGCACTTAGGCCCTCATGCTCCTACACCAGGACTTTCACCCACTGGTCCATCCCCTATTCCAGAACACCCCCTTTTCACATAAAGAACCCTACCTAGTTCCCAGGTATGCCACATTACATTTTCTCACAATTTTAGCAAAATTACCTTTGGTTCCTGCTACAGTATAACAACTGTGTTGCACATTTGTTTCAATATGGAAAACATATTGTTACATAAATAATAGTTATTTAATCCACTCAATTACTTTTATGTACTTTAAAAATATTAATTTAAAACAATTTTGTTGAATAAAGGGTCTTCTTTAATGTTAATCCAAAGCAAGATGCAACATAAATAATTATAAAACTTAAGCTTTTATGTTGTTAAACACAACAGTGTGGTATTATGTAGTGTAAAACTACATTAAACTGTATTTCTCTAACTCTAAGCAAATAAAGAAAAACTTATTTTCTCCTAAAACATAAATATACTTTTTAAAAGAGCAAGTAAGAGGTAACAGTTACCTTGGAACCAAAATCAGTAGAGCACTAATTTCAACTGCTAAGAACAAAGCTTGTGCGATCTTGTTCTGCCTTACAAATACCTTAACTGGGCCAGCAAGAGTTGGAAGCACTTCCTGCTGGGAAGCCTCAGGATACCCCTCACACCTAGCACTTCAGAGATGAGTCATGAACCCTGTGTTTGACACCCCACAGCAAGAACTGGATCAGGTACCCTCCCGGCTGCACCACAGAGGCCACCCTAGGCAAAGTCTGGCCAAAACATGTCTGCAGAAGGAAGGATAAAGGTATACATGTGACAGACGGAAGGCAAGAGAGAATCTCAGATCAAGAGCTAATTCGTCAGAAGCTGGCTGGGTGTACTTGGAGGTGCTCCCAGCAGTACAAAGAGCAGAGTCAGACACTCATTTATTCCCTTAACAGATCTTTATTGCATGCCCATCATGTGACAAGCACTGTGCATAATTATGGCTAGGCATTCAAGCCTGCAAAAGTCCCTTTCTTCAGGATGCCACTGTCAACTGATGCTTACTGGTTATCTGGATGGAATTTGCCCAGTAGTGGGTTCCAACATGACTCACTGCAAATGCCCACTGGTTAGCAATCTGAACAAAGATTACACAGCAACAACACCCACCTGCATGCCAAAACCTGAAAACCTCTGAGCTATGTAGCAAAGCAGTGGCGTTCAGGAAAAAAAAGATGGCAGACCATATGTTCATACTCACAATGTTTTCACTGAAGCAATGAATACACAGTATTCTATACAAACTATCTATCTGTTCTTATTTATTATAAACTTAGTTTCTTTGAAAAAAGATACATACACCACTGGCTGCATCACCTCATGCAACGCATTTCAATGCATTCAGTAACAGTCAACCTCTGAATAAATCACCACAAACTCAATTTTCAACCTCAATATTATTTTAGCATATTAAAATGTATCACGGATTAGCTCTGTGTACTAAAATAGTAGTGGCTAAGGCTTTTAGAGAAACATATTACAATGAGAAAATAAGGAAAGATGCTCACCTTCCTTTTATATTACAGACTAGATTCTATTAAAATATGCCATCATTATACTTAATTGCACAGATTAAAACAAGTCCTCCAGCGACAGTGGCTGGCCTAAGATCTTCCACGTGTCAAGGGAGCGGTCCCTATCCGAGAGCTGGAAGGACCCCAACACCACTTCACAAGGTGAATTCTCTTTAATGACTACATTGACTGCACTGACCAGGGGGAGGAGTGGCAGAGAAAAGGAGCAGACAGCTGGCTTGACAGTTTCTGAGGACTACCACCGGAATCTTCCTTCTCAAATAAATGTGCCAAGATATAAACTATCTGATAAGAGTAAGGGAAAGATAGGCATCTCTTCAACCAACTGGGTGTAAATGTGACTTAGTCACACCTCTCTTCTCCCTGCCCAAGATGCGCCGTTGAGAACGACGATCCTTCTGTTGCAACTTAAGTGATCTCAAGAAACAGCCTTCATTCCAACGATAGACCTCAGAGGGCAGGCAGACCAGCATCAATAGGAAGAGATGTGCCAAACAGCTATGGGCTGGGGCAGTGGGCTTTTTTTTTTAAAAAATGGTCAGTACCACTTTAAAAACGTAAGAAACCAAAACTGCACTGAGTAGGTAGCACAGGTAAACTGTGCAACACCACAGTCGGCTTCAGAGATGCTTTCAGCCATAGAACAGCATCCTCAGAGTCAGGTATGCTCCCTTCTAAACATGGCCTGTCATATTTAGCCAGCCACGCTCACACAGGTGGGGGGTGTCCTAGTGGGAGCTTTATGACTATTCCCCATCCCACACATGGTGAATCCACCTGGCTTCCAGGATAAAGGGATAGGCTGCAAGGACAAGATGACAGGCACTGTAACCCTGTTTACCTCAGCTACTTCTATTGCCTGGACCCATTCTTGGGTTGCCTATGAGTACAGCCCTGAGTCACCTACACATGCACAGATGCCCAGAACCCCTCACTGAAGAAATGTGGTCTCTCGGTATGGCCCAGCATGGCTAGGACAGTTTCTGAGAGAAACTCAGTCTGAGTGTGTCACAATGCTGCACTCACTTGTCCTATGAGACAGGCTGGTGGCTCTGCACAGCTCTGCTGTAACAGATGCTTGCGCCAATGGAATCCAAGCTATTCCTTACAAGAGACAAGTGAACATCAAACTTTATTTGGAAAAAAAAAAAAGTCAGTTTCTTGCAGATTGAATCATTTGAAATTTCTGACTAGGCATTTTAAAGTTCTACTTTAGCTATGTGGAAGCCCTTTTAAGAACAGCAGCCTACTCTTTTTTGCTTGTTTGTCTGAGACAGGGTCTTACTATGTAGCCTAGCTTTCCAGGAATTTGATATATAGACCAGGTTGGCCTCGAACCTTCAATGATGATCTCACTGCTTTTGAGTACTAGGATTAAAGACAGGCTCCGTCAGACCCAGTAAGCAGCCTTTTTTTTTTTTGCCTCCTGTGTTATTATTTTATGTGTGTAGACAGACTAGCACGCATGTCTATTCCCCATGTGGATATGTGGATGTCTAGTGCCCATAGAGGCCAAAAGAGGGTGTTGGTGTCCTGGAACTGGAGTCACAGAAGGCTGTTAAGAGGTCATGTGGATGATGAGAACTGAACCTGGGTCTTCTGACAGAGCAGAATGTGCTCATAACCACTGATCCATCTCAGCAGCCCTGAAGCAGCCTATCTTTAAACAAAATATTTTTAATTAAAAATGTTCATTATTACCATCTTCACGTAGGTGCCAGCGTATACATGGAGATCAGAAGGTAACTTTCAGGAACTGGTTCCCCTCTTTACCCTCTGGGTTCCTGGGAACCCAGAACCACAGGTCACCAGGGCCACACAGCAAGCACCTATACCCACTGAGCTAATTATGTTGCTGACTCTAGAATCTATAATTCTAGTTAGTGAGTTTTTAGTCTTTTAGCTATGTAGGAAAGTGTAACTAACTTCACTAAATGTCTTTTATGACTTTGTAATAAAAACTGCACCTGGGTATTATTTTTGTTTTCACTTCAATCTTTCTCAGTGTTCCCTAACACATATGTTCTCTCTCTCACACACACACACACACACACACACACACACACACACACGTTAGTGGACACCTTCTTTTTGGACTCAGATCTCCCCCCACCATGGACTCCAGTCCAGGCTTGTACAACAAGCACGTTCACTCCCAGCCCTGGACTTTCTTTTCTTTAATTTCACTTAAGCCACAGTCTTCTGGGTATACTCCTTATACTTTTTCCTTGGGGACACTGAGGATCAATGAGGGTATTTTTGGTGTCTCTGTGTGTCACTTTCCTCAGTTTCCTGTGAGAATTGAATTCACATTTGCAATTCACAAAGTATTTTCTATAATCCCAGCCGTGATTGGGTCAGTCAGCGCTGAAACTCTATCTCCCTTGTTTTCTGGAGCCCAAAGACCCCTTCCCCAGCCCATTTCCCTACACACCACCCCTTGGCTGTCCTTACTCCAGCTGCTGTTTAGGGAGTACTACTGCACACCCAGTAACTTCTACTAGCTTTGTCTTGCTGGTAGATCCCTTGCTGAGCACAGGACTCCACGAGTCATTAATCTGCCTGTAGTGACCAAAAACATCTGACATGCATGCTCATGTAGTCATGTTCTCGGGCATGTCAGTTCCCTAAGCCTGGAGTTCAACATTCAGCCTGGCTTGTTAGCACATGAATTTGTCATGAGCTCTGAATACATGCTACACAGATATGCTGCGTACAGCCATTGCTGGCCCACAAGTCAACATGGACACCAGCAAGAGTTTTTCACATTAGTTGCTGGTATTCAAGCATTTAGTGGGAGTGTGCCTCAGGCATCCCAATCATTAAGGCTTGAGACAGATAAGCAACTAAAGAAGTGAGCCAAGCATGGCTCAGGGTTTTAAGAATGCTTACTTTACTTCCCAAGGACCCAAATTCAGTTTCCAGCACCCATGTGATGTAGCTCATAACCTCCTGTAACTCCAGCTTCTGGGGGATACCTCTGAGGGAGTCCATATTTACATTCACACACACACACATGTAATTGAAAAGAAAATAAATCTTAGGGTCTCTGGCTTCCACATGTATTGAGTATGTGATACTTATGCACCTATGTGCACACACATACTCATGTGTGTGCAGGCAGCAGAATACTAGAGATAACTCATATGTACATAGGGATGGGTGAAATCAACCATGTATATCCATAGGATGTGCATCAAGAGAATCTTTTTTTATCAAGTGATTCCTGATACAGACTAAAAAATGCAAAAGAACAGAATCCAAAAGGCTTATAGTGTGATATGTTTCATGCAAAAAAAAAAAAAAAAAAAAAAAAAGTAAGAAAGTGCACACCTACATGCTCATTAGTTGAAAAAGGAGAAGAGAGAGAACCTAGAGGTGAGTGCAGTTGGTGACCTACAAGAAAGGGAGGAGCACAACTCTGCTTGCTATCCATCCGTCCATCCGTCCGCCCGTCCATCCATCTTTTTTATGTGGATGGCTGTTGGGCCTGCATGTACATCTGTCTGTGTATCATAAAAGCACCTGGTGCCCACAGAAGCCAGCAGAGGGCCCAGATCCCCGTGGAACTGGAGTCATACACAGTTGTGAGGCACTATGTGGGTTCTGGGAACTGAATGGATCTTTTGTCAACAGCAGCCAGTGCTCTTAACTGCTAACCCATCTCTCCAGCCCCTGCGAAAATAATTTTTTTTTTAGGTAAGAATCATGAATGGAGTTAGGTAGGTACACCCCAAACTCAGGAGGTGGGGGAAGGAGGGTCAGAAGTCAAAGGACATCTGAGGTCATATGAGGCTCTGCCTCCAAACACCAAATTAAAAGGACAAACAAACAAACAAAAACCACATCAATGAAACTAGGAGGAAAAAATGGGAGAAATGGTATTTCTATATCCAAGGCATCTTCTTACCAGACACCAGTTACAATGACTTGGCAGGTACCGCCTCATAACATGGTAAGCACATTTTATGGGCCAAGGAGGAGGAGGAAGCTTAGCTTCTCTGGTACTTCTTCCCAATGCTTACCACCCAAATGTAGCAACGATGAAATGTCAGAGAAGCCCCAATGAAAGGCAGTGCTGTACACAACATGTCCCATACACTTCACAATGTCCAAAGAACTAAAATCAAGACAAACTCACCTATACCTCCAGATCTTGGGAAACTTAAGAGACCCAGTGACTGAATGTGGTGAGAGCTAATAGCCATATGATCCATGGGAACCCACACTGAGAGGTATTTCCCCCAGAAAGGACAGCAGGAAGCACTGGCAAGATGAAATCAGAATCTAGCACACACAATGATACAGAGTGCAGAGCCAACAGGGAATTTTTGGTTTTGATAGTTTGTGGGGCACACAGCAGAGCATCTTTAAAGATGGACTAACACATGCAGTTCATCCTCATCACAATTCAGGAAACAAACGGAGAGAGAGAAGGGTGAGAATAAAAGAAGAGACACAGTAAATGCCAACGCCCAGGGGATCCAGGTAAAGAATTCACGGAAATTCTAGGACAATTTTCTACCTTTTCTCTCAAGTCTGAATTTTCTTTCAAAACAACAGTGAAATATATAAGGCACTGCTGGGCAGCTCCAACAGCAGGAGCAGGCCACCTCAGGAAGGAACATTCTAGCTCCCCAGCGCCTCGCTGGACCCTGTGGGAAGAACAGCTATTTTCCTTGTCCGTGGGAGGCAAAGAGTAGCAGCAGAAGTGGGAAGTGGGCTTCTTTGAAGTCTTGACATGTCTGGTGAGGGTGGAGCGTTGTCTGAGCGTGTGTAGGAGGGCTTTAAAGTTCTTTGACTATAGGAGCGCAAATCTCAGAATCCAGGAGAAAAGGATGTGACATCACCTCCAGCCTGCGTCTATCCATCTTGTGCAGTTGCGAACCCAGTTAGTCTATGAGCAGGCTGGGCATCGGCACCTTTTACTCACTCTGGCCAAATTGTACAAACAGCCTCCCGGGAGACCTCATTCTGACAAATGCCAGATAAGGTGTCCCAGAAGCAAGAGACAACTTCTTGGAAAGGCAGTATTTGGGCCTGTGGACAACCCCATCAGTTCTCTTACTGTACTGGACAGCAGAGACAGTATTTTGTGCCTGCATTCTTCAGACAGACAGACAGACAGACACAGACATACACACACACAAAATTGGACCTAAATCCAGGTACAGGTGAGTAGCCATAGCTTCCTCTCCTGTACGTTGTTTCTGTTTGCTAAATTACAATCATTGACAAGGACTTCCCTACCTTACAGCTGACCTGACTCGCTGAAAACACAACCTTGATCAAAAGGTCCCAGCCTTACACAACGGAACCCAAACCATTAAGAGGTCCCTTTAATGGAACAGAACATATTTTAGAAATCTTCCAACCCCTGCTTATCTTTCTTACCCAGAGCACTGAACTGTGAGGTAAAATTGATGAGAGGTCACGTGCTGCTTCCCCTCCTTCCCCCTGTGAATGCCTGGATCCAAATGGTTCTGGAAAGATATTTATCTACCATTATTTTAAGTGACTCCCAAGGAGACGCTATTAATTTTTCAACAGCGTACCCTGTCTTCTTTACAATGGTCAGCCAAGGAATAATTCTGGTTTTAAAGTGAATTTTTATTGGGCTTACACCCGGTCCAGTTTTCTTGTGAGTACTGTAAAACTCTGAGGGAACAATACCAATTCGCTTTGAACCACTCCCCACCCCCCCCCTCAGTGCCAATAGGGATTGATTCCAGAGCCTAGTGCTTGTTAGGCAAGAGCTCTACCATTGAGCCCCACCCCCAGCCTCCCTTTCAACTATACTAAAACCTTTCATCCCAGTGCTTAAGTACTGCAGTGGAGAGACAAGGCCACGGGTTCTACAAGACTGTCAGGACTACTAAGCCTAGTCACATCCAGAGGGTGGCATTCATAACAATGGCCTCAAATGTCCCAGAAAATATTCTATTGTGTTCTGTATTTCATGTCTGAAACTGCAGGGTGGTGATTGCACACTTCAGATCTTAGCACAGGAGGCAGAGGCAGGCAGATCTCTGGGAGATGAAGACCAACCTGGTCTGCATAGTGAATTCCAAGTCAGCCAGAAGTGAGACCCGTCTCCAAAGAAAAGTTAAGTTCAAGTCCACCTTGTTTTTGCATGTCGTATGCTGAACTTTTAAAGTAGTTTTAGCACTTAAAGGGAATCTCTTTTACCTGGGCTGTTTATTCATGTACAAGGCCGGGGGCCAGAGTATGCTATGCATACATGACCACCGTACTTAAGAGCTCGCCCTTTTTACCTGGTGGGACCAGTTGATTTATAATTTAGGCATCACTTTAGGTATCTTCATATCACTTCATATCAGCAAAACCACATCTAATACAGATGGTTATGGGAACTATGCTAATACTCAGAAAGTATCCAAGGAGGTCACAGTAACTCGGAAGCATGATATATTGATGTCTAAGCATGTTTGTACACAGCATGGCTGAGATGGTATAAAACAGAACTTACGAAGACAGCAGCAGAGAGAAGAGGTTCTGGAGTTGCTACCAAATGGGCATGATTCTGAACAGGCAAGAGGAAGGGGCCATGTCGGGAAAGGCCACGCACAGAGAAAGAATGAAGAGAAGCAAACTAGTGAGTCAAAAAGCCTAAACAGCAGCCTGGAATGTCCCTTTAGTCTAGAGACACAAGAACACTGTGACCAGTCTTAGGCCTGCATGACTGTGATGCAGACCACAAAGTGTAGTTTTATATAAGCTTCTGTCTCACGGATGGTGGCTGTAAAATACTCTATAACAAGACAGGTAACTCTGCCTTTCCAATAGCTGTAGCAGGTATTTAACTCGCAGGGTACTGTCTCTAGATAGCTGGAATCAACTCTCCAAATGTAGCTTCAACCTTACATTTACTTATCAAATATAAGCAAGAAGAAAAAAAAATAACCATTTTTTAAAACTCATATAATGACAGTCTTCGGATGTGTACCCACTGTATACGACCAGGCATTAAAGCCACACACATGGCCCTGGTCAAACCCAGAGGGACACAGATAAAAAGACATGATTGCAGCAAAGAGATGAAGTAGCAGGCAAGGAAGATGGACGAGGAAGAGGAAAAGATGAGAGAGGGCAGGAGAGGAGCAATCAGTGTATTATATACAAGTGTAAGAGCACCGAAGAACGATTTGATTTAAAACATGGAAAAATAAAGAGGCAAAAGAAGTTGATTATAGCTAGGAGTCTGTAAAGGAAAAACAGTGAGCCAGTGCACAAGCCCTCCTTGGTATAATTAGTCTCCTGGATAACTAGGCCAGAACAGCAAGACTATGAAAATAAATTAATAATTGGAAATACTATCTGAAGGTATAAAAAAATCAACCCAAAATACTTTTTAATTTTATATTTTTGTGTCAGTAAATTAAACAAAATCAGTCTAAAATTTTATTTATTTTATCTGCAGACTTCAACATCTCAGAATCTAATGATACAGATTTAGAGTCAACATACATGGAAGGTCTTGGATTTCCTGTACGTATACTCAAATTTCCTTTATCCAGCAAACAATCTACGAATCAACGTGCATAGGGCTCTAAGTGACAGACTGTCACACAGCTAGAGACTATTATTCATCACAGGGTGCTTGGCTCAACTATCTCTAGATAACTGGAATCGACCCTCCAATGTTGCCTCAGCCTCATGTTTACCAATCCAATGTAAAATCAGCAAGATGAAGAAGGTAACCCATCAAGAAAGAAGCACAAGCACAGCATCACCGCAAGCACCGGCTTTAACCAAAGCAGCTCAGAAGATACAAGTACGTATAAAGCAAGCATTTCTTGAGAAACTTCTTGTTACAAACGACTTCTGTAACAGCCGAAGGGAAAGTAACAGAGCCTCCCTCAGATGCACAGGCTCTGTTTATCCCTGGTCTCCTCGGCTCCACAAAGATTATTTGGCAAAATTTGAGAGAGCTAAAACTCCTTGTATCTAACAATCGATTGTGCTGTAATCACCAATAGTCATCTAACGGTACTAATGAGCACAGCACCACAGAGCCCTACCAGCTCATTCCACGTAATGGCTTTCTGAGCCAAGGGCACTGTGGCAAGATCTAGTCTCATTTTCCTAGAATGTAAGTGGGTGGCAGGAAAAATGTCACGTGAGGAAGATCTTCTAACTTATGTGACTATAAATAGAAGACCCACTATGTACAATTACAGAAACAAAACAACACGGTAGGTTAAATAAAGCTTTATGTGGTACAGTTTCCTGTAACAGCTGGCAGATACTATGAAAGTGAGCAAAGTATTTCACTTACTGAAATCAATGAGAAAGCGTCCAAATCCTTGCCTTTGGTGCTGGGGCATGATCATTATGCAGGACACATTATACTTCTGCTGGCAGAGCTTTTCCTATGGGAAAAAGAAGCATAGCAAGTATGTCAGAGCTCTGCTGCAGTGGGCGATTCCCAGCACCTGCCACTGTCCTTGGAAGACTATCCACTGAGGTCAAACAGTGGCTTGGGTCAGGACCAACCAGAATAACCCTACTGTGCTAATCAGACTATCAACCAACAATGAACCATCCACTCTGGCTATGCTTCTCAACTGTGTCTGTATTCTACAAAGTTAGGAGCATAAAATGCGACTAGGGAATCTAGGAAACATGTGCAGGGTCAAAGAACACCCGCAGTAGGGAATGACAGCTCTCCTTGATCATACAACTGGAGAGGGGGAGAAAACACCTCGCAGTCCACCCAGAAGAGTAAGCTAGGCTTTGGCGGGCAGCCCTGCTAAATGATAACCTACAACTCTACAATGGCAAGTTGCCCTCTGCCTCTGAGCAAATAGCGGACATGTGAGTGGATGTACACACAAATGTGTCTCCTGTAAGTCAGAAGGCCAAGTAAAAAGCCTGAGAAATAATTAGTCTGCAACTCAAACCAGGAAAATCAAACAACAAAAAAGACACCAAGAAACCCCAAAGCCTCTGAACAATAGTGAGATGGAAATCCTACCAACAGTCTAAAACCAGGAGGGAGTCTGGGTAGAGGGACAGGTCTAAGAACTAAAGAATTCACAATTGCAACACTGTATTCACAGCACACAGACACCACCAAAACCTACACAGAGAAGATCTGGAAAAGGACTCTAAGGCCACGAGTGCTGTGGCCAAACATAAACCACAAATGAGGCTGCTCACAAATAGAACCACACCAGAGGATCACTTCAGAACACTCAGTTCTTTAACGAATCAGTTTCAAAGACCACAGGAAACAACCGTGGAAAGAAGTCTAGAGGGCAAAATGAAAGAATACGAGCCCCACTTTTGTGTACTTGTAGCTGCCTGTGGCGTCTCTGAAACTCAAGTAACAATGAGAGTTCGGTGTCTCTAGAAGATAAATTGCCATCACTGAATGTGCACGCCAATAGTAAAGGCTCAAATAATTAATTTTACTGTGCAAAGTAAGATAAATGGGTCACTCTATCTAAAAAGAGATGTACTCTAGGCAAAGAGGATTTATATCCTTGATGCCAGTCCTTTCTCTGTCCAGAACTGTTCTCACCCCTGAGAGTTCACTGAAATATAATCCAACGGCAATCCACTTCCTTCTCTTAATAGATGTTCCTGGGCTGGGGAGCTAGCCCAATAAATAAGTAAAATGCCTGCTGTGCCAGCGTGGGCCTCCAAGAGCATGAGGCTTAGAACCACATTAAAAAGAAGGAGGGCCAGGCATGATGGTACACACCCTTTTAATCCCAGCACTCGGAGGCAGAGGCAGGTGTTTCTTGGTAAGTTCCAGGCCAGCCTGGTCTACAAAGAGTTTTCCAGTAAAGCCAGGGCTGTTGCACAGAGAAACATTGTTTGGAGTGGGTGGGGAACGGATATGGTGGTGCAGTCTTTAATCTCAGCATTCAGGAGGCAGAGACAGGCGGACCTCTGTGAATTCTAGCATAGCTAAACAGTGAGATCCTGTCTCAAAAAAACAAAAGCAAGCAAGCAAGCAAACAAACAAAAAAAAACCCCCAATGAACCAAACAAGACAGACAGACAGACAGACAGTCAAAATAGCTGCACTCTTATCCTCCCAGGGATGAGACAAGAGGACCTCTGCATGGTGTGTGTGTTGGGGGGGCACTGAGGGATCTATAAGGGGACAGTCCTGCCATGCAGTCTAGGCTGAACGTGTGATCCCCTTGTCTTAGCCTTCTGAGTATTTAGATTATTAGAGGCATATGCCACCACACCGGGCAGATAGTCTAGCTTCTTGTCCCCTGTGAAAACAGCACTTCTAAGGAATGTTTCATAAACATTAACGAAAAGCAGATCCAAAAAAGTCACTCATCTGCTGGGTGTTCTGGATAATTACCATCTCTGTTTATGTAATCATTCTTAGGTGCACACCCAAGGAAAGTTCAACACCTGGCAAACATGTTCAAAACCAGATCTCCTTCAATGTGCATGAGTTATCAATAGCAGTTTCTGAGCAGAAGTTGAAGGAGGAGGCTCTGAATCAGTGAGAGATGAGCCACTGCATATTAGTATGCAAGCTCTTTTCCATGTTGACTGCTAGAGACAGGTTAAGTCTCCTACAGGCAAAACTTAAAAACTACAACACAGATCATGAGAGGCAGCAGTGGAAAACCATTCATCTATCAGCTTGGCCATCAATTGCTTATGGTGTTTTTGTTTTAAATTGCATTTATTCCTTGGTGTGTGTGTGGGGGGCGTGGGACAAGGTGGGCATGCATGCATGCTACGGTGCACATGGACAACTTCTGGGAGTTAGATCTCTCCTACCAAGCGGTCCTGGCCTCTCACTACCCATCTCAGCAGCCCCCAGCCCCACCAATGCTCTGACACACTGGCTATTGCTGACCACTGAGTGTAGGAAATGAGCCAGAGAGTCTGAGGTTGTAAGTGCTACATCACAGAAAGCTTCATGTGCACACCACTTAAAAGGAGAAAGAAGCTTAACATTTGGAAATCAAAGCTGCTAGGCAGTCTACAAGGTGGTAATTAAATGTCACATGGTCGCTGTCAGCACAGCACATGGTGCTGGGGTCCTTTACACACTTCCTGGCACCACCTTGTTGTTGTTGTTGCTTGTTTTGGTTTTGTCTTTTCAAATGGGCTTTAAATAAAAAGCTGAGGTTTTCAGAAACATGAACCACTTACTCAAATTATTGTCATAAAAAAACCAACCCTGTTCAAAGAACTGAGCTCCACTAAATACATTTGCGAGAGAGAATGAAGGTCATGCTGGCTCATGGTTTACCTTAGAGAAGTATCCAACCAGATGACAGCCTTTTTCATCATTTTTTGTAAGGACATAAAAAAGGAATGGCTCGACATCATAATACAATGTTTTGTGGTCCAAGAAGAGCTTGGCTAACAAGCAAAGGTTTTGGCAATAAATTTTGCTCATATTCCCATCAACCTAGCAAAAGAGAAACAGACAACATTATTTAACATAAGAGTATCATTAGAATATAAACTTGTTTTTTCTTATTTTTAAAAGTATATAATTTTATTTCTAAATCCTGCACTCTAAGATTAAAACACTCCATTAAACAAAGACAGTGTTAACCAGGGAACAGCTGTTACTTGCAGTCAGGATTCCATCTTTCCTCTTGTTAAGGTAAATTCAAGACAGCTAACGTCTCCTTAAGCTCGTTCAAGAAACAGCAACGCTAGCAAAGTCACTTTCACTTGCAATTTATTATGAGTTAAAATTTATCAGGCATGCCCTCTTACTTTTAAATTGGAGCCAAGTAAATCTGAAAATTAAAGAAACAAATAAAAATTTCATCGTGCATGTCAAACTTCTGTTATTTTCAAAAGGACTTCAAATAAAAATAAAATAAATGAACTGTCTGCATTATTCTGACTCTTCAAAAGTGTGGATTAACAGCAGAGGCATCCATTTTGATTTTATCCCAAGTATCATTTTAATATAACTGGAGAGCTACACTCTCTGTGTTGGGAATACTTACAGAGAGAGTTGGGTGAATTTAAACCTACAGTAAGTACCATGATTACAGTCCAACTTCTCTTCAAAATAAAAGACTCAAGCTGGGACAGCGAGGCCTCCACAGGAGCTAAGGCACAGACATCAATGTCTGTGATCAAATGTAGTGACTTGCTGAAACAGAGAGCCAAGCAGACCCCGCACTCTTCTTAGGGGAGACAGGTTTTGCTAACCCGAGCTCTGTAACAATGAACTTGACCATTCCTGGGTCTCCTGTGGACCATACTGGTTCTTATACTGCACAAATTATTTTTAGATTTCATATAACTATTTCCCTTGGACAGAACCTTAGTCCCACACATAGCAACATAATCAAATACAAGCAACTGGCACTGAGGATACAATTCTCCCTTTAATTAAAGGAAGTTTTGATGTATTTGGGAGTATGGTCCTTTTGGAAACAGTGCTGTACATACAAAATAATGGCAATGTGCATCCGTGCATCAGAAACAGAAATGAAAATGCCGAAACAGTCTCTGATCAACCCAGAAAAGTCTAAGAAAAGGACAGATACAGAAAAAACTCACGAAACCCGTAATGTGATTACTGTTACTTGTTTTGAAGTCACAGAAAAGATCTAAAAGTTTCCTTCCGTAACTGTCACCTTCAATCAAGAAGCTAGAACAGGGCCTTCGGGTCTCCTCCTCACCCTCAGTGGAGGAATGAACTATACCTCTGGGCGACTTTCATCTCTGTGCTTTCCAAACACATGCCCAGCAAGACTGAGTATCCTCCCAGATGACTTCCTGAGAGATTAGAGCGTCCACACACAGGCTTACTCATGATGATTTATTCAATAATTACTTAAGGCAAACAATGTGTTTTGCTGTCTGGGAAAAGATGAACAGCCATTCCAATTTTCTTTTGGTTAGAGGAAAGGCATCTAAGGCATCAGGAAAGGAACAAATAGTAAAGCTGACCCAATGCAAAGGCTCTCCGAGACCAACTCTGTATGTACCTCACCTCCTTGGGGCTGCCTGAGTGGCTTTCTAACAGCACACCACGTGGGGTAACCTGTACTTGGCTATCTTTCACACCAGGGATACTCACTAGGAGCCGGTCCCACCTCCTACCCTCTTTCTGCTCAGGGATAAGTGGCTATAACTAGAGGCATTTTTGGTTGTCACAAATGGAGTGGCAGCACCACCAGCAACCAGGAGGTAGTCGGGAGGATGTGGCTAAACACCTCACAGCGTACACTGCAGTCCCTATACAATATATTATTCAACTTGAAATGTCAGCAGTACGCAGGCAGAGAAGCCTGTGCCTGGCCTTTAAAAAGAAGTAACAGTGCATCCTCTCAAACAATTCCACTTGCCCTTCAAGCTCACTAGAAAGAGCAGAAAGGTGCTTTAAAAAAAATACCACAGCTGTAGTTACCTGACCAGTCTTGAAAGGGGAAAAAAACCTGTCTGAAAAGGCTCTTAGTCACAGGAAAAACTGACTCCCTTCCCTTTATTACAATGGAGAGACACTGCAGGCCAGAGAAAAAAAAGCAACGGTGCAGCAGAATGATACACAGGAACATGGTTATTTTAAAGAGAGACCCTAAGGACACTGGTTTTCAGAAAAAGAGGACATCATGTCTGCTGTAGAAGGAAGGCTTGATCTGAGACCCTGAAGTGTAAACAACACACCAAGATGGTAAAAAAAAAGACAATAATACAGCAAGGCACAGAAGTGTGCAGCTCCAGTGAGGAGGATAAAGGCAAGAACAGGCAGCGACCCTGTGAACAGACAGGACCACGAGAGGAAAGCTTGGAGTCCTCAATATACAACTGATCAGCTAAGACCCTGAGAATGGCAGTAGAAGCCTGGCTAAACAATGAAAATAAAGCAAAGACTTTCTGCTACTACTTCAATTCTGAAAACACAAACAGTCTTCCAGAAACCCACAATGACACCTATGTGAACACAAGGGATTCCTGTGAACACCATGCTTCTCTGGGATAGCTGTCCACAGAGACTGGGGAAGAGTCCCTACATCTGCTGGGATCTCACCCCGAGGATTTATCCACCCTGGCAAGAACTGGATGGAAGCACAGGTGTTTGTGTGCTAAGCAGATATGTACAGCTGCTCAATTCCCTGGGAGAGGGGGTACCTGCCAGACACTGGCTGGAGCTGCTAAACAAAGCTAATTTCTCCTGCCAAAGAATGTGGAATTTACAAAGAGCCAGGGAGATCACTAATTCTCCAGTGAATATTTTGCTGTAGAAAGGAATTAGAAAAAGCCAAAAGAGTTGATGTGATGAAGCAAGAATTCTTCATCAGTCTAAACGGTCCCTTAATGTGGCTAGATGAATATGCCAAACCATGGAGCTATTTTAAAGAACATTGTGAATTCCAACGCCAGGACTGAAGGCACACTGTACTATCTAAACACAAACCATCCAAGTACACAGTCAACAGTTAGGAATTAGGGTTCAAAAGGAAGATGTTTTTGTTTACACATGCTTACCTCAAATACTGAAAGGTCTTTCCTTCGGTAAATTTCATTTGCTGGAGGATGAAACCATCCACACTTCTTTGAGTGTCTTAGCAAAATATTTTTACTCTTCATATATTTAAGACAGAATTCGCACAGGTAAAGCTTTGGTAATCTGTCAAAGTTTAAAAACCAGAGAGTCTATCAGAGTGACTATACTGTTCAAGGGAGAAAAGCTAAACATTGTTCAATGCTCTCTAAGACATAAAATGGCTATAAAATAATTTGAAAACATTTTTAAAAAGGAAAAAGGAGCCAGGTATGGTGGCATACACCCTTAACCCCAACAGCTGGTGTGAGAGGCGGGAGGGAGAGGGTCCCTAGGAGCTTTAGGCCAGCCTGATCTACACGTCTAATTCCACACCAGCCAGAGTTACATAGTGAGAGCCTGTCTCTAAAGAGGGGTGGGAGAGGGGAGAATATAGTAATAAAGAAATATTAAGACCTTAAAATATTTTAAATAAAACTTATAATAATGTGTTCTGATTTTACTTTATGACCAACCATTCAGGTTTTCAGACATGGAGTCACCATCTAAAAATCAACAATTCAGAATGCTATTCTTTAGGGTAACCAAGTATATTTTTAAAAATTCAGATTTAATGTTGTTGTATTTCCAATAGTTTTAATGCACAGTGCTGTACTTAAGAGTAATTTTTTATTTATAAGTGAATTTATTATCTTTAAAATGATATGGATATCTATGAGGCAGAGGTCTTAAAACGTGGCTTTTATTTCTGCCTCTGGATGAGGAAGCTGATGTTTATCATTCATATATATATATATGTATATATACATATATATATATATTTCGATCGTATGTATGTACGTGTGTGTATGTATGTATGTAAAATGTAATAATCTAAAGTAGTCAACGCAAGGCTGACGTCAAAAGATCACATTTGTTTTCTACCAATTCCACTTCTGCTCTAATTCTTAAAGTGTTTCGGGTTTTTGTCTGCAGTGTTTTATTCTTAACTTAGTTATCTGCACTCAGTGTTGCAGAATTACTGACCACACCTTCTTTAATCTTCTGAAAGTAACGGTAGTGTTTCCATAGCACCAACAAAGGGCTGAGGTATGCTAATGAACATGTTATAGGCATCCACTTCAGTGATCCGGCCATGTGCACATATTACACAGATATGTAAATTCTCACTCACAGGCTCATGTACATACATGGTATCGAGTGTTACCTGGTATGTACATGCATCAGGCAGACACACTGTTTCCTACCGACCTCATCATCATTCATGAAATCTCATCATCATTCATGACCTCATCATCATTCATGAAATCTCAGATAAGTTGGTCTTCCACTGAGACTTAGAATCTTCTTTTTTTAAAACAACAAAACCATTTTTTGAGCTGTAATCTTACTTTGTAGTCTTGGCTGGGAGGGTAAGAGCCCAAGACTCTACTAATAGCACGTGACTTGATGTGGGCATCACAAGAAAAGAAATGTTGGGTGATATGATTGGTTGGTAAGACACTCGTAGAGTTAATCTTAGCTCAACGTTTTCTCTTCTTTTTAAATTGTTGGCTGCAAATGGCTTTAAGTGATTTGGGAAGGGTCTCCAAAAGTTTTTACCACCTACTATTTCCTCCAATTTTTTGGGGGGGGGGGGGGGGGCTAAGTTTCTCGGAGAAGAACCATGAAAAAGGAGGTATGAGAAATTATCAACAAAAATCTACATTCTTAAGTAAAAGAATGCAGTGTAGGAAATCTATCAAGCACCTCTATTGTTTTTTGACTACTGTTTTTTTCTGATTTGGTCCTATATGAAACCAGCAATTGTCCTATAAACCAAAACCAGGGTGGCCTCGAAAGTCAAAGAAAAGAAAAGTTTATTTATTTTGTTTTCTGTTTGTTTGTTTGTTCTTTTTTTTTTTTTTTTGGAGACAGGGTTTTTCTGTGTAGTCCTATCTGTCTTGGAACTAGCTCTGTAGACCAGGCTGGCTTTGAACTCAGAAATCTGCCTGCCTCTGCCTGAGTGCTGGGATTAAAGGAGTGTGTCACTACCTCCTGGCTCAAAGATAAATTTATAATACTCATGGTTCTTAACAGTGAAGTAATATACACTAACAGTACAAAAATCACACCACAAAAGTAAGCTGAGGGCAAACACTTCTGACTACCAAAATTTGTTTGTTTTTTCATTTATTCATTATTTTTTGGAGACATGTTCACGGCTATCAACAGAATATGTACAGAGGAAGATGGCCTTTAACCTCTGATCTTCCTGCCTCCATTCCAAGGTGCTCAAGTGCTAGGTGTGCACACCATGACCTGTGTTATGGGGTGCTAGGTGATGGGAGCCGGGCCTCCGCATACTCAGCAAGCACTCTCTCAACTGAGCAACATCCTTGGAACCCAAGCGCACTCTCGAAGTCATCTCGCTCCTGTTGTAGACGCAGGCTCTCCTTTCCCACACAGCCTGCCAGGCTTGGTCCATACCTTGCATATTCCTGTGGGTAAGGCGAGGAGTGCCAGGTTTCAATTTCGTATTTTCCGAACTCTATTACTGAAGGGTACCGACCACAGTCTTCCACTCCACTTTCGCACTCTATTTTCTGATAAAGGACAACAAATCATGATAAGATACACGTTCCAAAAAGAGAGAGTATTTCATTTACATTGTTTCTCCTTTTTCATTTGAAGCTACCCAAACATGCCATTGATCTTAATTGTGAATTTTCATGTTGTTAAAACAGAAAACATAAAGCATCTCTGGACATAACCCATATGCATGCAAAATAACATCCTAACAAATATGCCAATCAGGTAATAAGTGTGATCCAAGTAAATCCCACAGTTTGTACACCTGGGTATAACAACATACTGCAAAGCATCCAGATTGCGATTAGAAGATGCCGCAGCTGCTGCTCCATACCCTTGCAGTCCCTGCGCCTACAGGACGCTTTATGTCAGCCCCTGTGAGTTATCACTTGTGCCATGTGAAGTGGAGAAGTTCTGTTACTTCCCCTCCTCTCATGAAGCAAGCCACATGAGTCTGCGCAATCACTGCAGTGGCCTCAGTGTCTAGTATACTGTCTGGCATATAAAAGGACATATTTCTTGAACAAAACCCATAGCTTTGGGGCTGGCAAGATGGCTTAGGTGAGGTATTTGCTGCCAAGACTGATAATCTGATTTCTAGAACCCACATGAAAGAGAATTAATTCTTGTAAACTGTCCTCTGACCTCTGCGCCTGTACCATGGCACTGGTATGTAGGTCCCCTCTCCCCTGACAAAGAGATGAATGCAATTTAAAAAATAAGCCTTGTCATGTTGTAAAGGGCTTTAGGGTTGCACTATCTATCAGATAGTGACTAATGTCCTTACTTTTATGTAGAAATACCCTCACTCCATACACAAAGACAAATTTTAAAGAGAGAAATTTGGCATTTGCTTTAGCTGAAGGAGAACAAACACAAAGTGTTCTGTCACGGTAGAATAAGGACAACAATCCGTACTAGTCCTTCAGATCAAAGGCACCACAAGTCTTTAGCTGGGCTGGATGTTGCTAAAAACAAAGCTAGAAGCCTGCAGCAGGCAGCGACCTAAAGGGAAGAGGGGATGGTTGGCCACACACTACTGTCTACTGACAGTAAAACATTCTAATTACTTGTTCGTCTCTGAGGGGCCTATAGCCTTACTTCTTCATGTCTGCTGACAGTAACCGAAGTGGAGCTGACAATTTAGAGAAATTACTAGACAGTAAAAATGAAGATGACTTCAACTAATTATAAAAGACAACACTGTGCTCATCAATGCCAGAAAGTTAAAAATGGACACATTTTCATATGGCTGGCCATCTGCATCAGGACTATTGGTAAACTGAGAAGGGATGTGCTTTTTGGTAACAATTTGAAGTTGTTATTTTCCAAACATGGACAAAAATATTAGAAACCTTTTTAATCGCTTTATCTTATTCTTTCTTCTGTGTCTGAGAGTGTGTGTGCATGTGTGCACCTATGCACTAAGCGCTGTGCTTCTGTGTAGGTCGAGGACAACTTCAGGAAGCTGGCTTTCTCATCCCACCACGGGTTTTGGGGACTGAACTTGGTTGTGAGGTTTGCACAGCAAGTGCCTTTACCCACCAAGCCATCTTGGTTTTTCTCTACATAGCCCTGGCTGTCCTGAAACTTGCTCTGTAGACCAGGCTAGCCTTGAATTCAGAGCTATGCCTGTCTCTGTCAATGGAATGCTGGGATTAAAGGCATGTGCCATCATGGCTAGTTAATTATTAGTCTATCTGTATAACTGGTACTGCTTTGGTCTAGTTTGTGAGATCAGTAGAGTCTTCTGTTTTTGAAAAGAAGAGATAATCTACATTTATTGCTATAGCAAAAAAAAAAAAAAAAAAAAAAGGCATAAGCATTAAAGAGCCACATTACAGCCACAAACAAAGGACTCTACTGCCTCACTGCAAAGGTTAGAAGCTCCAAGACTCTCATTACTGTTATGTGGATGGGGGGCCTTACCTCCCAAGACAGTTCCTGGGCCTGCTTAAAAATGTCCAGATCCTCTTCAGTCACGACATCCTTGTTTCCCATCACATTTACATCTGTACTTTCTTGTTTGATGCTTATTTTAATTTCAGTATCTGTCATTTAAAACCAGCAGAGAGTGTGTTCACTGATTTGAAGCATGGGTGACCAGTGCACATTACCCAAACCAGTACCAAATTAGCACAGTGGGCAATGGGATCTCTCTGCACTGAGCGGTATGAGCTCATCTAGCTAAGCCCTGCTCACAGATCCAGCAGTGACCCTTCCCTGTTACACAAATCCCTGTCTACAACAAATACGAGGGAAGGACAATACAAAACAAACATATTTTTCAACCAAGATAAGTGATGACTAGTTACAACATTACACCATCATGAGTCTTGAGCTCATAAAATCTACCAATTTTTCACAAACGACATATTTTGGCTTTTAGTTGGATAAAGGGTAACAAATGTAATGGGGCCAACTTGTTCATTGAACATTTGAAATCGGTTCCCTTCCTAAGGTGGATGGGTACACATGCAAACACACTCAAATCCAATGCACACTCCACAGAAACACAGATCAGGCTCTGTTGAGACGGAAGCAGGATGAACTTTGTCATGAGAAAGCAATGGAGCAGAGGGAGAGGCAGAGCTGAAACACCTGGCTGGAGGCACCGCCAGCACACGCCAAGGCTGCACTGGCTACGAGAGGTGACACTGGCTACAGGAGGCGACACTGGCTACAGGAGGCAGCATGGGAGAGAGCACGGCAGAAGCATGGCAGCGGCTATTCATGCGACTAGGAAGCCAGGAGCAACGCTACGAAGGTATCTGGAGGGGGAGTGCCTAGTGCCACTATGAATGGAAATAAGTAATAGAAGGCTGGAGAGTATTAGTTGGAAGAACACCTTGAGGTTTAGTCAGCATTAGGAAAAGGTCAAAGTCTCACTGCGTGTGTGTCAAAGTGAAGAGGACAGAAAAAGAGCTAGAGCCTATGTCACGGACAGGAGCTGATCTCTTGGCTCTCTGGGGTTGGGGGGAGGGCGGGCGCAGGTTGGGCTGGAGCTTTCACCTTTTGCTTACCATTATCCTGATCAGGGTTAATCCTTCCGTCTGCCAAGCTCCCCTTCCCTGGTGACGGGGTCCCCATCTGAGGGGTCACTTTATATATTAATCTGCCTAGCATCCTGTGCTTTTTAAGAAAAGTTGTTCGCTTGAAGTGAGCAATGGCTTTAAAAACATGTCCTCTAGTCATCCCCCAGCTACGGGAGGATCGAGGGAGAAACCTGCTCCTAAAATCTCTTTTTCCAAAGAAACGGGCTTTAGCTTTTGCCGTGGAAGAGAATTCGGTTTTACGACGCATGCGTTTGGGTGGTGCATAACTTGGGTGTGCCTTTTTTCGAGACTGTCCCTGAGTGGTATAGATATGAGAAAGTCCATCAAAGAGTGCCTTCAGCTGGCTGTTGTTAGTAAGATTGCTAAAGGAGGGCTCACTGGACTGGCTGGAAGGGCTCTGGGTAGAGGTAGAGGAGGCAGAAGTGCTGGGCTTTTGTGAACTGGGGCTCTGACCAGAGATGGGGGCAGGGGACGGAAGTGCAGAAGGTGGAGGTTTTAGCTTTTGTGTGGTACCTGTCGCCAACACATGAGAAGTGCATGACTGTTTCTGAGAGACCTTTTTCCTTGGACGATAGTGCTTTGAAAAGTCTATTATTTCACCTCGGGATCTGCGACCATCAGGTGATGGTGTAAAAAACTTAGTAAGGCCATCAATGAGCCCTTTGGTTTTCTTGTTAACTTTAAGTGTAGAGGCAGAAATGTAGGTGGAGGAGGTGGTGGTTTTGGTGGTGGCACCAGGCCGGGTGGGGTCTGTAACAGCCAATCTGCTGCTTGAGTCCTTCCCAGACGCAGCATGACCAGATGAAGGTGTGGTACAGACTTTAGTCTTTTGACCCCTACCAGGTGACCCCCTTCCTGTGAATGCACTCATGGATCCTTCATCACTGGTTACAGACCTAGGCAAGAATTTAGAGAATAGTATCAGCATTAAATAACACAACTACAAAGGCATCTAATAACAAATCTATAGAAACTAGATGCATAGTCAATGTACTTCAACTTGAGAAGATTCACTGCAAACTTAAGAATGGATCTTTGTGGGTGCCACCACCTACGTGTTTCTTGGCTGGAAAAGATAATATAGACTCTACTTGTGTGCCAGGATTCTCCCAGGGCCTGTCCGACAGGTACTAGGAGAATCCACATGAACCCAAGTACAGTACAAGGAAGAAGAATTTTTGCAGATACTAAAAACACTCAATGCTTTCGGTATAATTAGAAAAATAAGTCATCCCCAGTGTTGTTACAAGTAATTATGATTTCCTGAAATGTCCTTTAAGAAGTCTTAGAGGAAGCAGGTCCTATGTGTGATCCAGAGTAGAAGAATATTCTCATTTTTAGTTATAAGTAATTTATCACTTACTTTGAAAAACTAAGAAGTACAATTTGGGTATGTCTATAAATTTGCACTAAAAAAATAAAGATAAAGGTATACTCGTCTAGCTTATGTCTAGCATGATAAACAGCCAATAACACCAGGAGAAAAGACAATTACAGCATAAAATATTGCTGAAAAAACGACAACTGCAAAAAAAAACCAAAACCAAAAACTGAAGAAATGATTGAAGAGAAGCTGCAGCAGGTCGGATATGACATGGAAGTCTGGCGGAGAAGCAGCACATCTACCATGGTCATTACCAGACACTTGGCGTAAGAATCTCTGCCTCCTACTGTGACTGACATTTCACTTGGTGTGATGTTGGGTTCTGGCCATACTGCTGGAGGAGGTCACTCCACAAGCACAGCTGCTGACATGAATGGCAGCTGACCGCCTGCACCTCCCTTGCGTAGACTCGGGAAGCTACCCATGTTGCAGGAGAAATGTATGTAACAGAACCATTGTGATCATGACAAGGCTGAGGCTCAGAGTTACTCATTTAGCTGAAAGCTAATGGAGAGATGGAAGCCTGAGAATGGTATGATAACAAATCACCAGAACACCTTAAATAATTACAAATAGAACAGGTTTTAGTGCCTATCTTGTACACAAAGATTTAATGAACCAATTTCTGTAAGGTTCACCTGAGGTGGCTCAAATGCCAGGAACTTTGCCTGGCACCACTATTTCAGCCAAATCAGGTGAACACTGGAGATCGCTGGTGTCACTAGAAGACACAGTGAGGGTTAGCAACAAACAACTCATCCAGGTTAAAATGTCTGCATTATAATGCTGCATCTGGACTGGATCTGGAGTACACTGGCCAGAAAGGATAATAGGCTTACAAAGCATGTAAAAGAAAATCTCCCCAGACTGTCGTAAAAATTCCTGAGCTCAAAGGACAATTTTGGACAAACAAGAAGTTAGGATCGGTGCCAGGTGCAATTTTCAGCTGTGTCCCTTGTTTAGAAAATTTATATTCTAATTTGGATTTTATAAACGGACATTGAGGATGCGGTCTCATTTCAAGAACAATGTCTACACAGGAAAAATGAAAAAAGAAAACCATAATTTTTACTTCAAATGACACTAAAATGAAAGATTTCTTTCATGAATGTTTTATATTTGTTTCTAGAAATTAACAACCAAAAATCCATTTAAAAATCTCTACCATTTCAGTTAAAGGGCTTTCATTAAATTTCACTGAAAAAAACCAACAATACCAAAAAACCCCCAAAATCCAAAAACCTCTAGTAAGGAGCTTGCACTTGCTACTTCTCCTTTGGAAGACAAAGTGCAGACAGCTTCAATACAGTGAACTTCTTCAGGTGAAATAAGGGGAAAAAGAAAATGCAAGCAAGGTTCACAGTGTTTTTTCAGGGTGGGTAGAATACCTTCTTGTTGTAAAGCATAGGGCCTCTGTCCTTAAGCCCCCAAGACAGTCCGAGCTGTCCAGGAACTCACTCTGTAGACCAGGCTGGCCTCAAATTCTTTGCCTCTCACATGCTGGGATTAAAGGCGTGTGCCACCATGCTCAGCCCTGTGTACGTGTTTCTTAATACTGACAGTCGAATCGATATTCTATAGAGGTTAAAAATACATTCTCTTCATCTTTTTTTTTCAGCTAGCCTTTAATGACAATTAGATAACAAAAAGAAGGTGGAAATGGGGCTATCATAGTAGACTTGGGGCTTACTGCAAAATATTTTATCTGTCTGTCTGCACACATGTGGACCTGTCAAATGGACCAGTCTAGCTCAGTCATTTATAGGTTTCTCAGAAGCTACTATTTTGGATAAGAAATTAAAAAAAAAAGTGGTAATATTACATTAGCATCAGAAGGGAGAATTATTTATTGTTTTAATGCTATCTGGGATGATAAAGAAACTCTCTAAAGACATGAACAAAATACTCTTTGGTTTAAAAAAATTCCTGGGAGAATATTTATGAAATAAAGCTGTTTGAATGCTCAGCCAATAAAAAAGGCTGAGGAAGTTTGCAATTCTCACAACACTTCCATCTCGCTGCTTGAAATACGTCACTCGGTATCACAGCTACTGCCAAGAGAAGACCCCAAATACCAAGTGTAGTTACAAATGTTATTTTTGAGGGGAAAATCCCATAGCTTATGCAAAAGGAAAATACTCCTTAGTGAGTTTAGAAAAATTATGCTAAAAAAAAAAAAAAAACCTGACAAAATTCGAGGGGATTACAATTACCTACATTTTTAAAGCACAACATAAAAGATTTCCTTTAATAAGATCTCAACCTACAACAATCGTTGCTTTAATTTATTTTTCGGTCGTCCAATGGGTTTTGCATATCGCCGTTTTATTTGTGCAGCTTTCTCATGAAGTAGTTTTCTTCCCTTTTTCTTTGGTCTGCAGACTTGGCAAATCCACATCCCTGAATTAATATATATATGAAAAAAAAATTTAATGTTTCACTTAAGTTGAAGATATTAAATATAAACCTGCAGTTGTAACCAAGGACGCCCGTGTGCGGAGCTTTCTCTAGAAAAGTGGGTCACTCCCTGTTGTTCTTTTTAGAAAAGACACTGATGAAGGTCAAAGACCCCAGGTCAAGGTGGTGAGAGCAGAGGCTGGCCCTGGCTTACACTCTTCCCTAAAGCTGTTCCCCATTAAGCCACCCACCACCTCATATGTACCCAGGAAAATGTGTGTGTGTGTGTGTGTCTCTGTCTGTCTGTCCGTCTGTCTGTGAATGCATGCCATGTGTACATGCCCAGGAAGGTCAGAGAAGGCACTGGATCCCCTGGAACTAGTTAGTTATAGGTAGTTGTGAACTGCCTGGTCCCCTGGGAAAGCAGCAAATGCTCCTAACCATGGAGCCATCTCTCCAGCCCAAGTCATAAGCTATTTATCTTTCATTTCTTTCTTATCACTTGGGAGAAAAATTTTAAGTCAATCAGACTTTTGAACTTTCACAGGGGAAAAAAAGATTTGTTTGTTTTCTCAATTGCTTCTGGAAATTTTCAATACTAAAATGGTTATGAGTTTAAGTATTTTAAATTTAAAACTTAACAATTTTAAGTACTCTGGCATTACAATAATTGAGATTACATGTCTAGCATATTAAAAAGCAAAAGATGTGAATATTACAGACAAGTTTAGTAGATCAAAAAGCCCCAATTCAAATCAGTGGGGAAATGAGGAAACAATTCGCTGAATTCTCTGAAAGGAGAAGAGCTACTTCCTATTCTTCACAAGAAGGTCTCAGCCCTCTCCCTTGCCCTCTTCATTAGATAAGGTCTCCAGAAGCCCAGGCTGGCCTTGAACTCTAGATCCTCCTGCCTCAGCTTCCCAAGTGCTGGGATCACAGGTGTGAGTTACCACAACCTGTTACAAAAAGCTTGTACACTAACTAGAAAAGAAGTTAAAAAAAAATAATTCAATGCACAAACATCTCTTTACTAAAACAGGATTTCCATGGGGTGGGGAGGGAAATCACATAACCGAGGCAAACAGTCCTATGTAAAAAATAAAATGTGGCAAATACCGGGAATCTAAACCTTATTAATATTTATGTAAAACTGAAGCTGTAAGTACTTGAACCTCAATGGAAAAATGATTAAAGCATAAAACTGGTACTTTACAATGACAAGAATCAATAATCAAATCAGGGTCTCCTCAACAAGAAGGGAAAAAAGTCATGATTTTTTCCTTACTATTAAACTGACTTAAACTAGTAAGACCATAGTTTTATCAAATCTAAGATATTACTACTCATAAGATGAAAATTAATTTAAAGATGTTAAAAGGTAAACGAGGAAGTGTGTCTTTGGCTCAGTGGTTTTACTGGCATTGTCATAAGGATAATTCCTCACACACTGGTGGTCAGTATAAAAACTGACAGCCCTTCAAGTAAGTGGCCTCTTATTAGAGACTTCCTCGCTACGAATTTATCTTCAGGAGTGAGGGAAACACTTGCAGCATTTGAAGTATCTCCCATAGAGAATTGGTTAATTAAATCAATTATGGTTCATTTATACACGAGGCTGCAAAATCAAGTACCTTCAGGAAGCACCTCGACTGCATAGGACTAAAGCAAATTAGAACACATGACAACAGGGAGCAGTGACAGGGTGGCAAACCAAAGCATGCATGCCCCATTGAGACAACTCAAGAGAAAATTGAAAAGTGTCGTGCCAGCCAAGCTTATTTATGGCCCACAAGCAGGTCTGGAATCCCTGCTCCGTGTTATGGTGCTCAACATGACTCGTGTAAAATCATGTTTGGGAGAGCAAGCAATGATATGAAGATGCTTACCATCTACTACTGAGAAGGGGAAAACTCAAAGTTACATACACACGTGCAGAACGCTCCCTTGTACAGGGCGTGTAGAAGCAGGGAATATATCGGTAACTGGTTTTCTCCCCCTTTATGTTTCTCTTATGTTTGTATTTTCTATACCTTCTGCAATGTCAATAGATACACACTATTAATGAAAGGGCAGGCTCACTTTTAAATGTTTAACATACTGCAGACGTGGGGGGAGGGACAAGGCTGGCTTACACAATAAATGGAGAAGAAGACTCCATATTCCACCAGATAGAGAGAATTCAGATGTTCATGCATTTAAACAAACCAACAGCCAAACTCTGGCGATGGCTTCCTGTTTTAGTACTCTGAAGTCATCACTGTCATCATGAATTTTATAAATACAAAATTCACTTGCTTTATTGGATAATACAGACAGGGTTATAAACTCTTGACAAGAGTCTTCTTCCTCCCAAGGTCTGAATTACTGTGTTATCTGTTACCCCAAACCAAATGACTTTATAATGCTCTTCTATTGAAACCTGCAACAACATGGGGTGGGACGGACGGGGTGGGTGGGGGAATCCAGACATCAAAATCAGGTTAGCAGGTAAGTACTGAACTTCTTTGTTTGTTTCAGAGTTGGAGATTCCATGAGACCTCACACACGCTAGGCAAGTGCTCCACCACACACTTGCACTCCCAGCCCATTTTTAATATGGTTTGAAAGTTCACCTTTTGGCATTCTGGAAAGTGGTGGGTCACAGCACTCCATATGGAATCCTCTATCACAGGAATCACAAAAAAGCATATTATCCTGAAATACAACAGATTAGAGACTAGTTGAGACTGAGACCAATTGCAGAACATCAACACCCAAGTTACCAGATTCACCTTAAGATGTAATAAAGGAGCCACAGTTCCCCAGTGTGGTGCGCCATTACCAACGTTTAAACATTGCAACATTCTGTTGGAGGAACCTGGCGCTGGGGTGTGAGGAGAGTACTCACTGCATTTTTGCCCTGGACTCGACATGCGCTGCACGTCTTGCACTCGATGCACTGCCACCTCAAGGCCTTCACATTTGCAGTTAATTCAGGACAAAATTTCAAACAGGATGGGTGTCCTGCAATAAAAAGCGATTGCTCTATGTCAGTAAATAGGGCCTTTTGAGTTTGTAAAACTCTTTCCCTTCATTCAGTGGATGGCCACTGATCCCAAGCAGTGAGCCTTCGGAACTTGAGAACAAAACAGGCCAGAGACTTCAGCTGTACAGATTTACTTTCTCTTCTTTGTCTCTGCCTTCTTTCCCTGAATATATGGAATGACTGTATGACACTCTCCCTGAGATAAACCTTTAGTTTCTCAGTTCCAACTCTCAGTCTTATGGAACTTGAAGGCAGAGTGTGAGTGTGTGTGTGTGTGTGTGTGTGTGTGTGTGTGTGTGTGTGTAGCTTGCTCTGTCATTGTCACCAACCCCCACGGGCCCACAGGATGCTGTGCTGTATATTGGTACTGAGGTTCAAACAACTGACCTCTGTGAGGTGAAATCATATAAAATAAAAAAAGATGGCTCAACAACAACAACAACAACAACAACAAACCAAAATGGTTGAGCTTAGTGTGGTGGTGAAACACACCTGTTAAAGCTTGATTCGGGAGTCTGGCCAGTACAAAGCAAGATCCTATCTGTTTGCAATGCTACCATTCCAAGTGGCTTAATGAATTCACTTATTACACAGTACACAAAGACCATCTACTACTAGGATAGACCAAGAACATCCTACTGCCACCTAGTTCCTGGGTCACTGAGAATCAATTCTAAAAGAAGAGGAACAAGCATGGAATTTGGGAGCTGGAGAAGACAGACTCAGAGAGAGAAGTTAAGAATCCACCCACTGCAGGTTTCCTCAGTTTTCTTGAGCACTGTGTTGCTCCACACAACCTTGGGCACCTTTTTTTTTAAAAACAAAACAAAACAAAACAAACAAACAAACAAACAAACCCAGCAACATTCTACATGTCCAGTCTGCAGAAAGCCCCAGAGGAACAAGACCAGGATTCTATGCGTGAGGGAACAGTGTGAACTGAGGCTCTGGAAAGCAGCTCCATTTCAAAACTAATGGCCTTTTCTCACACAACCCCAAGGAGATCTCCAAACTTGATTATTATTTCTTTTTTTAAGATCTGGTCTTTAAATAGCAAGAACATTAGAAAATCCCATGTGAGAGAACTTATAACCAAGCTGCAAAGGGAAGCCCGAGGGGTAATAAAAAAAGCAGATTCTGTAATTTCCAAACTGTTTTATAATTTCCTGACTTTGGCAGCTTCATTGTTTAAATATGTATTTTGGGTTCCTGCCAAAAAGGTTCTCCTCCCTAAAGCTTAACAGGTGCTTCATAAAATTCCACTCACCAGGAGACTTGGCTTTTTGAAGTAAGAACATTCAATATCAATCATCAATACCATTAATAAAAGTACACAATTCCCTACTCTTAAAAAAAAAAAAATCAAAACATCTGTATTTAAGATGTTGAAAAAAATCAAATGTTGCCAAATGGTTACAGCTTCAGGCTTGGAGAGATACCCAGGCAGATGCAGTTAACCTCTGCCTCTAGTCTATTCTAAAGGCTTCTCATTCAAATGAAAGGGAGAAGAAGGTTCAATATGTAAAAAGGGCATCAATCACCGCCCCCTCAGAAACAGCAACCAAGCACAGCTCACTTGTTAGCTAGAAGAGTATGCTTGTAAGGGTGAGGCCAGGGGCTACTTTGATCAGCTCGTCCCTCCCCATGTTGAGAGGACTAAAAACTCAACTTTTAAAGAAGAGTAATTTAAATTCCACCCTTAAAATGGATCCTATCAGCTTAAAAATATAGCATTTACTCCTTCCTCTTTATTACTTCCTGTAAGTCATACATCACCAGCACAGACGACCTCAATTTCATGCCCTGAGTATTTCTCTACCTTAGACTCCCCTTTTGTGCTTTGTAGCTTAGTCTTTGGTAACTAAGGTAATTCATAGCATATTAGAGCTTACTATTTATCCCTGCAGATAGCCTACAATAGAGACTTTTTAAAAATTTTGCATTTTCAAAAGTAATAGACTCTGGCCATTTTCAATCAAAAGCAAGGAACATTTTTCCTCTTAATGCTTTCTTCCACTTTAAGCAATAATATCTCAGACTACTACTATTTAAGCTGCCCTACCAAATTCCAAAGTCTTCAGCCTATCTTTTTTTAGGAAGCAATCTTCCCTTTATTTAGCTTTAAGTTAATGATTATAGATCCTTCCAGCTTGACATTTCTATGCTTCTGTAAAAGATGCTGAGCAACAGAAAGACATTTCCATTTTCCTTCCTCATATTAACTTTAAAAAAAAATAAAACAAAAGATTGTAACTGTGTCTTGATGTATTGCTGTACAATCTATAGTAATGAGATACTAAGAATCGATGGTATTGATAATCCCTTACCTCCTACTGAGCCATTCCATGAACTCACTCAGTCATTTCCCTAAAATCCTTGGTCTCTCTGCTGAGAGATTTCAAGAGGATTTGTCTTTCTGGAAATGGTTTTATTACTGTGGTTTGCAATGTATCGGATTTCCGAGAGCTATGTTAAGTCTTCATTCACTTACCCATTGTTATTCAAGCACATAAGTAGTGTCATAGTTTACAATAGTTTTATCTAGTAAAACCAAAGAAAAATGGCTTAAAATTAGGTAAGTACCAAAGGAGCCACAAACCAGGAAGTCCTTGAGAAGAAAATCCATGTGTAGTAAACACAATAATGGTCCTAAAAGATGTCTATACCCCAATTCTCACATCATGTAGACAACTCTTCGGGTCTGACTGAGGGACGGACTCCATGAGGAAAAAGGAAGAGATGCTGGGAGCATGCAACAATCTCCACTTGTCACAGCAGATTCTAAAGATGGAGGAAGGAAAGCCGGAAGCCAAACACTGAGTCTCTCTCTGGGAAGGAGATTCACCTGACAGCAAGATAAGGGCTTAGCAAACAAGTAAGCAAATCCTACTACAACCAATGGGCAAGGACGTGGGTCTTCTCTCCCTGGTGCTTCCAGACAGCACCCCAAACCTGCTGACACCCTGACATCTGTTGAGTCCTACAATGGACTTATGTCCTACAGCTGTAAAATACAAAATATTCTGCTTAAACTACTAAATTTGTGATATCAATAGAAAAATAGGGCCAGTGGAGTTCGTATCTCTTACCTAGCACCACGAGGCTCTGGATTCAAATGAAGGTG
This sequence comes from Rhynchomys soricoides, assembly GCA_019843965.1. Lineage (NCBI taxonomy): Eukaryota > Metazoa > Chordata > Mammalia > Rodentia > Muridae > Rhynchomys > Rhynchomys soricoides. Next base: position 2,008,035 of record JADRCH010000330.1, read on the forward strand.
GGAGAGAAGAAGGGAAGAAGGCAGAGAAATAATCAGGCGTCAGGTCCCTCAGGCTGGCTATTTAGCTATCAGTATGTGTGAGTACTCTTTTTTCAACATTAGAGACAGTAGAAAGATACATGATTCCCACCCTTGCAGGTCATGTGATGTAGCAGAAAGACAAGTAATAATGCACTCCAGAAGCAGAGACAGAAGAACTGAAAGTTCAAGACCAGCCTGGACTACACAGCAACACCTTACTTGCGACAATGCTTGTCAACCATGCACAAAGTCTTGAGTTCAATCCTCAGCACCACAAATTAAAGGGCTATGGAAAACACCAGCGACGCATCTCAACAAAGGAATACCCTCAGGCTCCTGGAGCAAGTGCTACACTGTGGTACTCAGTGGGTTACAGAGAGAGAAGGCGTCCACTGTCCTAGTCACACGCAGCACAACATGGCTAACCCAAAGCCTGCACACTAAACAGATCCACGCGTATCCATTTGGCACACACAGATTTGCTGTTATAATAACCTAAAGCTCATCTTGACCTAACTTCTTATTAATTAATCTATGGCAGCCTAAGTTACCTTTGTAAGTTTTAAATCTGATCACAAAATTTTTCTGTGGCTACCAATTGACTTAGGAAAAAAAATGTAAATTCTCTCATACAGATTGCAAAATTCATCCAAATTGGACCCCTGTTAACTCTATCCATTCCAAATCATAATCCTTTGTGCTCTGTACTGCTACTGACTGGTTCTTATCTCCAAGTCCATGGAGTTAGTTCATCTCTACCTCTGTGTACTCCACCTTCCTCAGCCTGCCCTTCTGGATCCATCCCATGGACTCCCACTTTGGTTAAGGAGGCCCTTCTCAGCTAGGTGGTGATGGCACACACCTTTAATTCTAGCACTCAGGAGGCAGAGACAAGTGGATCTCTGAGTTCAAGGCCAAGCTGATCGACAGACAGATCCAGTTTCAGGACAGCCTGGGTTATAGAGAAAAAACCTGTCTTGAAAAAACAAAACAAACAAAACAAACAAACAAACAAACAAACAAACAAAGGAGAACCTTCTCTGATCTCTAAGCCCAGGGGCCACACTGTGCATTGTTCTTTATCTTGACATCATCACCAGGTAAACAGGCTTCTGATGTGATGTTCAGCATTACCTCAGGCCCAATGCAGCAATGGAGCTAGCTGACCATGGACTAAAACCTTCCAAACTATGGTCCAAAATAGACTTGCCTCTCATTGTGATGACTCAGTGATATTGTGGCTTCTTGGGGGGCGGGGCTCCCCTTCTTCCTCCACTTCCTATTTATTCCTCCTTGGAGGTGGGGTTTCATCCCTTCTTTCTATGTATTCCTCTTGGAATTCCTTCTAGTCAAGGACTCTGCTTTCCAACCCAATGATCCAATCTGTGTCTAGTCACTGTGAAACTAGACGACTAACCAACTGCTCCCGGAGGCATTTATACATAACAATCTAAGAAACCAGTGCTAAAAGAAAAACCAAAAAAATTTAAAAAAATAAAATAAAATCCATACAACCAAAGACTGCACCTCCCTTCCCAGCTCCCCCAGCACGTTTCTCAGGATTGACACTGGGGTAAAGATGAACCGAGGGAGGGTGCCAGGGCTCCCGAGGGAGGGAGGGCTGACATTCTATCCACGGATCCTGCTCATGTTCTGCAGAGGGGCTCTCTCCCTCTCCAGCTGCATCACCGCAGGCAGCCTCTCTTCTGCCTCCTGTTTCAACGAGCTTCCACTTAGTATGATGCTGTAATTTTGAACTGTACACTTATCTTAGATTTGCTAATTTGAAAACACACATGCACACAACTCATCTGTAAGTAAGATTTAACCACCCAGCAATCTGAGCAGCAGACACAAAATTTCATTTGGTATAATATCTAATACTTATGTGAAACTAATTAAAGATAATTTGGCCTTAATGAGGCAAGGAGAATATAACAGTGTTAATTTCAAAGTAGGCTGATCCATGAAAGTCAAGTAGAACCCCCCCCAGTCTCGGCATTCCCTCAGACCTGAGGACTGTCTCACAGTTCCCAGATTTATGAGTGGCTAGGACAATCTCCAGACATGTGTCACGTAGTTGACCACTTTCAGGGGACTATTTTACTGACCCCATGACAGCCCTGTGGATTCAGGGGACAGGCTTACTATTCTTCACATTGTACAGAATAAGAAAACTTCCATTGCAGCCAGTAGGAAGGAAGTGGGGCACAGGGTTGGGGACACTACATTTGGGGCAGCTTTATGTACCTCATTTCACATTTTTAGTGCACATGACCTTGAGCAGTTTTTAAAAACAGGACTTTTAGCAAGGAAAAAAAAGTAGTTCTGACCATTTTTTATACAGTCATCTTAAAAGGAAAGTCCAGCGATCTCACTTCATGGTAGAAGCAGAAGGAAACAGTTACACTCATGTCTGTGAAAGCTCAGAGCAGTACAGTCGTCATCACAGAAATGGGGCTTCAGAGAGAGGCGACTAAGAACGTTGAGCACATATGGGAAGCACATTGACTAATCGTCATCTTCCTTATGGCTGCATCTGGACTTCCTTCTTCTGGTTGTATATTACTCATGGACATTTTTCTTTTTCTTTCTTTTTTTTTTTTTTTTAAACAAAAATATCTTATGTTCCGAATCCTTTTGATCCTTACAAACAGCCCCAATTCTATCCTGGAACCAACAGGTCCTTCTGCAGATGGGAAGGCAGCAGTCTCTACAAGGTCACCTGGAGGACCAACCTTTAGTCCCACTGGAGCTGCAGAACTGGACTGTGCCAGCATGGCTCCCACCCTGACAGGGCACTGAAGAGCATGTGGTCCATCATGGTCTTCTGTCTTCTTCATGAATACCAAGGTGTTAAAAAAGCTGAAACTACATGTACCCTAATACCTCCTAAGATTACTTTGATTCTTCATTTTTTAAGAATATGATTTTTTAAAAAAAACTGTGTGCATTGGTGTTTTGCCTGAATGTGTCTGTGTGAAGGTGTCAGATATCCTGAAACTGGAGTTACAGACAGTTATAAACTGCCATGTGGGTCCTAGGAATTGAACCCAGGTCCTCTGGAAGAGTGGTCAGTGCCCTTAACCCCTGAGCCATCTCTTCAGCGTCTGGATGCTTCATTTTTAAAAGGAAAGAAAGAATATGGGTTGTTTCCTAATTGACCAGAGGGCGCACATGTCTACACAGTATTTCACAATGGGGATCTTCTCCCAGCCACTGAAGTAGTCAAATCCCAGCTGATACACTCACAGACAATTAAGGAACTGCCACAGCACTGCTCTACTTTAGAGCCCAGAGAGGCACCTTCAGGCATCCTCTGGGCTCCAGAGACACACTGTGCCCTAAGACTTGGATTTCTGCAAGTAACAGAGGTAGACGACTGAGGGACAGAGACCTCACCCCCTTCTCTACTTGCTAAAGAAGAAAGGGTACTTTTGAGGGCAGGCAGAAAGGACAACCCTGGGAAGTAAGAATGGAGAAGCAGGAAGCTTCAGAGAAAAGGCATTTCAGCCACTCTTGTGCAGAGGGGATCAGACCTCCCTCTGCTGGGTCTTCAACCTGGGAAAACTAGGGGCGCTTGATGGTATCAGAAAGTCTGAGATCAACCTGGGTAGAATTCACCTTGAAACCCTGTAAGGAAGGCCTTGAAGTTATGAAAAAAATCCCAGACTCTTAGCAACTTGGCAGGGCCGAGTGTATCATTAGCGGTAAGGAACATATGAAGAGACTCTTTCTCCCCACATTTCAGTACTTCCGCAATCTGTCTAGCTGCCCAGATGAACAGATACTAAAATGAGATGGTACAGGGCATTTTTAACATATATAGCTTAATATTCACAGATAAACACCAGATATGTCAGTGGACACCGCAGAACTGATCAGGCAATGACACACTCACACAAAATAATTCCTTTGAAATGAGCCTTGTGAGAAGACCTACAAGGTAAGTAGAGTCAGACTGATGAGCAAGGTACCGCCTGCCCAGTGAAGCAGGGAGCATAGGTTGAAATATATTAACCTGGACACCAGACAATGTTTCTGTGCTACCCAGGATACCACGGCCAAGTTAGAGAATGCTAATGAGTCAGTAAAGACCATCAAAAAGATAGTCAGAATGTTTTTCAGGTAGTGCTTGAGATGTCTTATTTTGAAGGCTCTTTCCACCTCGTCAGGTCCTAGAGGCTGCTGACCACAAATGGCCTATCAAATTGAACCTCTGCATAACCAAATAAGAATCATTTCACAACACGATCATTCCTCAGTATGGACTGTTTCCTCTATCCGACCATCAAAAGCAGCTGTTCTATGTGGTGACAAAATTTTTAAATTACTCACAGCAATCAAGGGGGACAGCGTGAGAGTGTGGGAAACAGTAAGAATGGGTTCTTACTAACTTCCGGTACTCTCAGGATAGCCCATGTAGACTATGAACTTGGCTGTTTAGTTCCTTTAAATCTAGAGGTAAGCGCCATCATTACTAATGAGGACAGCACCTTGTAGAATGATTAGGTGACTAACTGGAAGTAAAGGGTCTGGGCTGTGGCAGCCTCTGTATGAGAGCATGCTCTAGGTTCTTTCTGCAGGGCAGTTTTTCTTCCTTCTGTTTGCTGGGATTGAACCTAGGGATTTAGGCAAGTGCTTTACCACAGAAATAAAACCCCAGCTGTTAGCCATGAGTTTTAAACTAACATTTTGAGGGAAAAAATATTTCAGTGTCTGGGAGAAAAACAGAAGACCAACACAGAAAGATTTAACTTTTAAAACCTTGGGCTGGGGGATGTAACTCAGCAGTAGACTTTGCTTAGCATGGATAAGGCCGTCAGTTCGATCCCCAGAAAAAAAATAAACCAACAACAACAAAAAAGTATGCATAGGGGGACCTAGTATTACCATTTTATGTGCAGGAAGGTACGTGTATGTGCACATAACCTGGGGGACTTTTATGAGCTGAATCAAAAAAAAAAAAAAACTTTAAAAACAAACACGATTTGCCTTTACATTTCTGAATAAAACTGGAGGCATAATCTTAAAATCTTATGGTAAGAACAGAGAAGTCACATACATGCTCATCGGGAGCATTTGGGGCACTGTAACTGCCCTTTGGCAGTTTCTTGCGGTCTGCCCCTTTCCTTCAGTTAACAAAGAGCTGGACTGAATTACTACATTTCACCAGTAGGTGTCAGAACCTGAAACAATATAGACTTCACAGGGGTCTCTCTGAGACTGGGGAGAACAGAAGGGATACTGTGTTCAGCTTGAATCCTTTGCTGTGAGCAAGGCGTGGCGATGGTTGGATTTGGGAAGGTGAGGCAGCAGACTGACTGAGATCAGGATTTAAGAGTTTGGTCCAGACAACATACTGAGCATTTCAAAAGGCGCAACATGGGGCAAGTAAAAGGAGTTTGAGGCCAGCCTGGGCTACATGGAGAGACAGCTCAAGAAACAGTCAAACAAACAAAATCTTTACTGTGATGCAGTCTTACTGTACTGCAGTCTGACACTGAATTAGCCACATAGATATGAAACTGGAGCTTGGTTACAAATACTACTGAACAGAATCATATAAACATGTAACTTAGGTTGGTATTGATACATGAATAGTTTACCCTTGACCAGTATACTGTTCCTACATTTCAAACCTATTCTATCACCAAATGATTTCTTTAAACAACACAGTCTGTGAGGTTTTGCTAGAGATCAAGAGCATGAAGCTCTGACAGTAGACGCCAATGTAGAAAGCACAGAAACTGAACTCACCACTACTGCCACAATCTGCACAAGATAGGAGTTCTTCTGGTTTCTTTTCACGATTTGACTCTTTAGTCCCCAAACAGAAGCTACATATTGGAATGGGATCAGCACGGGGCTATGAAAAAGAGAAAAAAACAAAAAGAAAAACAAAATATATTGTTAGCCTTCCTTTCAAAATTTAAAACAAATTATTAAATTCAAAGCTTCTTATATATTTCATAAGGAAACCCTGGTAAACTTAAGCATTCAAAAAACATCAACATTTTGTAATAAAAATTATCATAAATTATGTGGTAGCAAAGCAGTATCTGAATACATTTAAATGCAGTCATTAGATCCAGAAGTAACTTTTATGAATTCAGTGAAACCTAAGACCTTTAAATATCACAGAGCCTTCAGAAGGAACATTAAGGATTCATCTGTGATCCCAAGTGTTCCCATAATCTGTATGTACAATAAAGGGATTCATCTACTCAGCAATAAAGACCATGGATATCATCTAGTTAATTAGTTTGATTATTTAACTCAGCTTTATCAAGTGTTGTGATTATTCACCTATTAAATACCGGACATGAAATGTATGCTTCAGACAGCCCATGAACAGGGAACAAGCAGGAACTAAAATTCTGTCGGACTTGAGAAGATCAAAAGACTCTTAACAAGGCTTCTCTGGCACCAAGGGCTTCAAAGGGAAAGCAGGGCACACAGAGGAGATAAACCCTCCATCTCTGACAGTCACACTTTATAAAAGAAACAACAAAACATTTGTCTACCCCCTGGCATCCTTTAACTCTCTATGGCAATTGCTTTTAACAATGTGTCAATCTACATACATTCTGTGTCTCCTCTGCTGATTACTACTGCCAGCAGGGCAGACATTACCATCCATATGAATGCAGCTCCCTGCGCCTACAGACCTACATTATCTTGAACAGCCAAAACTGTATAAAAACTAAAAGTTTATTGCACATTCCAAGCCTTCACACATGTTGTCTGCTAGCTCTCTGAAGCCTTTATACGGGACGTCATGAATCAAAAATTCGGGGCAGGAAAACTCAACATAATCACAAATGTTTTTATATGTAAATCACAAATAAGATTGTGTTAGACCTAATTCTTTAAGTTTACAGCAGCCCAGAATAAACCTCATCTGGGCAACTATTCAATCCCAAATGCCTAATACATAGCCTGGTTCACGGTAGGCTCTCAAACTATGTTTACTGGTTGAATGAATAAAGAAGCAACTGCCAGTTAAAAAGAAAAACCATCCACGGCTTTAAGATAATATTTTGGATGGTTATAATGATTCAACAAATGTCTTGGTTTCCTCTAACAACACGCCATGAAAGTCAAGAACTCATCTATGACCGAGCATTCACAAACTTGTTAATACGACCGCGACTTTTACCTTACAATGAGTGTTCATACCCTGCCCTTATTGTCAGCTTAATTTGTTCTATTAATATTAATATGCACACGCTTTACTTTCTGAGGTAGCTTTACAAATGTATTTTTGTGGTTCTGTTAAAAAAGCACAGTGTGAAATATTCTGTACCAGAAAAACCAAGAAGAGAGAGAGAGAGAGAGAGAGGAGACAAGCTAGAGCAAATTGGTCAGTGACTCCAGCCACAGTTTCTGAAATGCCAGATAATCAGCACTGCGTAATTATGGATCCATAGTTATTACTTGCAACTGCTCGGCTGCAGTACCTTGGGAACACTTTTGTTCCTTTAAATAGCAATTAAAAGAACAATCTGGTTTTAAAGTGACAACGTTCCCCTGATAGATTCTGGCTAAAGCATGGTCTTTGTACTAATGGGATCTTTGCTTTCGTTTGATAGAACAATGTTCAAGCCACTGCCGTCGCCCTTCCAGTGATAAATAATTTACAAAATGTCACATATCATTCATGCAGTGAAATAAATCCAAATCTGCAGCTCCATTTTTCTTTCCCAGATGGATTTTTAGCTGAAAGAAAGACATGGCCATCAGCCAGCATCCACGCTCATTTTTCGTTTTTAACTAAAGGTAACACAAAGGACAAAGGTTGCTAGTAGTTCATGGCCAGAAAGACTGATGTCCCGCACTCTGCCCAATAATAGAAGCAGAGATGCTATCACTTCACGCCACATCCAAGTGAACCCCGCCATGCTGATGTATACTCACAACCATTTATTTTAAGGATAACTATCTCACAATACTCTATAAAATCACTGCATTATACAGAAATGTCTGCTCTGCTGAATTATTGATAATTCAAAGCATTTTTTGCTAACCTCAGTGTAGCCGAGTCTAATTAACTTTAAAAAATTGTCACTTGTATGAAATGAAACTTGTACAGTAATGCATGTAAATGGGTCACAGAATTATTTTGATTCACTATTTTCAGACGACATATAAACTGTGTTTTTTTGGTTTTTGTTTTTTTAAATAATCCCTTAAAGTACAATGGATTCCAGTCAGAATGAGGTCTGGTTAAATAGCAATTTGATTCCACACAAATCTATTAAAGACAAGTGGTATTTAAGAACTTTGAAAACAGAAGCCCAAGGTGATCATGGTGGCATACACCTGAAATCCTACCACTTAGGAATCAGAGGCAGAAAGCCTGAAATGACTTCAAAGCTAGCTTGAGGAGTTTCAAGGCTAGCCTGTGCTACACAGTAAAACACACTTAATAGTCCCCTTAAAAGAAAATCAAAACCAAATGAAAACACCCAACCTTATTTGAAAATTCTTAATTCCTTTCTTTGACATCTGGGGGTGGGGGTGGGGGTGGGGGGCGGGCAGGGGCTTGGCAGCCATCTTGGTGGGAAAAGTGGCTACAGAAGCACAATGGCCTGAGTTCAGTCCTGGGAACCGACACAAATAGACAGAAAGGGAAACTGACTCAAAAACTACTGTCTTTTGACCTCTAGTGTGCATAAACAATATAATAATAAATATTTGAAAGAAAAAAGCAAAAGAAATCTCATAAAGGCATCTAACTTGTTGGCTCTGCTAAACCAAGGTTAAGCCTAAGAAGAGTACTCAGGAGGTGTGATGATAACAAGTAATGGGCTGACTCTGCTCTGCAAGCCCCGCCCTCTCCTGCCTTGCTTCTGCCTTGACCAAGCAATGGTACCCAGACAGCAGAGAAGCCCCTCCTCCTGCCCTCCTCAGTTACTCACCTTGACCAGGCAAGGCATGTGGCATTATTCCTACTTTACTGGGGAACCTGAGGATCTGGGTGGTTAGGTCAATCCTCTAACCTTGCTCATGCTCAAGTGGAGATCTGGGTTACAACAAGTCTGTGTCCCTGGGGCCCAACTTTACATCTCTTTCCATGCCTCTCTCAGAAAAAAACAGATGACTAAAAAAATTATCTCTCCACCAGGAGCAACGCATTTAGTGATGTGTCCAGCACTCCTCCTCCCAATTTCTCCCACCACCAATAGGATGTTTTCAAAGTACTGAAAAGGACGCCACTATATGCTATATTGTTACTAGTCACAATGAGAAAAGGTACAAAGAATCTGGCAGATCATTCTGTAACCAATATGGGACTAAGACCCTGAGCCTTCAAGTGTTTTTATGAAGTGCACAGCACTGCCATGTCACTCTTGATGAATCTACCAGTAAGAGAAACAATTAGGCAAATTTAAATTGAAGAATTCTTTATTTTAATCCACAATCCTTGGCTGGATTTGTGGTTTAAAAAAAGATTTACTTATTTATTTGTATATGTGTGTGTGTTTGCCTGCATGTATGTATGTGTGACATGTGTGTGCCTAGTGTTTTGAGACTGGAAAAGGGTCCTGGGTGCCCTGAAACCATAGTTAAGAAAGTGGTGAGCCAGCACATTACTGCTGGGTACCAAACCTGAGCCCTCAGCAAGTGCTCTTAACTGTGAGGCTTGTATCTAGCACCCTAAATTCTTGAGTCACAATAAAGGGTTTTACTGGGATAATTAGGGAATGTGCACTAAATACTGAGTAGTACATAAGCCAGATATCAACTAAGTGAACATATTATGATCATGATAGGCCATGGCCAACAAGCAAATACTTAAAGTGTCATGGTATGTCTGCAACTCTCAAATGACTCTGAAAACACCACCACATACAAATACAGTATGGTGGCTATGCAGCAGAGTGCCCAGCTGGCCTTCAACATGAAAGGCACACACGCATTCCACATCACTCTGTCCATTTCCAACATTTTCAAGTCTAAGTGTGGGGGCGGGCGGGTACACCACTCTCGAAAGAAGTCCACTGCAAAGTATTTAACAGTGGGTTATACTCATCATAGAATAGAGGACTACACCAATCTGATCACCGATTCACAGGAAATGCTGAGGACGGGCAAACACACTCATCTACAGAGAAAGAAGATGGTACCAAAATCACAGTGGACAAATGATCCACTTTCTTCAAAATTAAATTAACAGGGAGAGAGGCAGATGGAGCAGGTGAGCAAGAAGTGGAGCTTAGAAGACTGAAAGAAAAACCAGGCAAGTGTAATGTGTGAGCTCCATATGTAAGACCATCCTTAAACTCTGTATATAGCCCAGGCTAGCACCAGGCTAACCATCCTCCTGTCTTGACCTCCTTAGTAGTACATAAGTGCCACTATGCCTTTCTCTTGATCAGGACTTTAACTGTAAAAATTGGTTTTAAAAATTAGCTGGGTATGGTGGTACCTGATTTAATCCCAGCACTGAGGAAGCATAGACAGTTGAATCTCTGTGAGTTTGAGGCTAGCCTGTTCTACCTATGAAGTTACAGGACAGCCAGGGAAGGAACTGATGTGTATACTCTACCTTTGGGAGGTGGCAAGCTGGGTATTTTCATGCAGGTAGAAGGTTAGACTCAGTGGCTCCTGGGCACAAAGCACAGACCAACAGAAGCAGAAACATGTTACAGCTGTGCTCTCTAGCAAAAAGACCTACAACTGCTGCCCCTGTCGTCAACACACTTCTTCAGATTATGGTACAAGAAAAGGAACACAAGGGCCGGGGAGACAGCTCAGTAGGTAAACTGATTGCTGTGCGCGTGTGAACACCCCAGCTTAAATCCCTAGAATCCATGTAAAACCAAGATGTTGTCAGTCCTTGGTAAGACGGGAGGTGGAATGGGGAGAATCCTTAAAAGCTTGCAGGCCCCTTGGCCTGACATTCACAGCTTACACATCAGTGATCAGTGAGCTAGCCCAGCAGGTAAAAGCACTCGATGTCAAGCTTGCTAGCCTGAGTTCAGTCCTAAAAAGCCACATGGCAGACAGAGAACGGACTGCTACAAGTTGTTCTCTGACTTCTCTACACCCGTCATGGCACACAACTGTATGCACATATACACAGACTATACACAGACACGCACGTGCGCGCGTACACACACACACAAACCCCACAGAGTGATAATGAATGACTAAGATCCAAGGCTGTCCTCTACCACATGCAGCCTGTGGCATGTGCTCACTGCATGCACATATACATATATACACAAAGATAAATACATACACAACCATATGCATAACATAAAATTTATCAGTTTAACCAGTTTTAAGGTGCCTTCATTGGTAACAGTCATAATTTTGTGGAAACATCATTACATCTATTTGTATAATATTTTCCATCTTACCAAACTGATATTCTACACACTCAAACAAACTCTATTATATTCCTCTTTCTTTTTCTTTTCACTACTGTATTTTTCTTCATTTCTAACTTTATTATGCTTTACTCAATTTTCCTACATTTTTTTCTCCTTTCATCTTTTTTCCATTAATTTGTTCACTTTATATTCTGATCTCTGCCCCCTCCGGCTTCCCCCTCACACAGTCCCTCCTCCCATTCTCCAGGAGTCTCCCCTCCCCAGCACATCAAGTCTCTGTAGGGCTAGGCACATCTTTTCCCACTGAGGCCCAGTTAAAAGAACAGATCCCCACAGACAGGCAACAGTTTTAGGAACAGCCCCTGCTCCAGTTGTTGGGGGACTCACACAAAGACCGAGCCGCCAGCCCCAAGTGTCCAGGTTAGTTGACTCTGTTGGTCTTCCTGTGGAGTTCCTATCCCCTTCGGGCCCCTATGGATGACCACTGTGGCCTTTCTCCACTGCAATTTTTTATTTTTATTTTTTTGGGACTATTATACTGAAGGCATTTGGGCATCTTTGGGACCTCTGAGCTAAAAATAAAATAGCTCTTTTCTGAGGAAACACTTTAAATACAGGACCATGCACATAAGAAGCTTTATTTTCATTCATGATTACTTTTGTTCCTGCCCTGACGAAAACTACATGTTTATTACTCTTGTTAGTTTAAGGTACTGGACAAAAATAAATCCAAGACTATACACTAGAACAGAGCCAGAGGTACCCAGGCTCACATCCTCTTCCTGACAATGATAAACAAGGGTGTGTGCGTGTGCATGTGCATGTGCATTACAAGCTATTTCTACAGCCTATGTACACAATCAGGGATGTATGTAAGGGGCTCTCTTTCTGTAAGCCGTATGGATCTGAGCCTTCTCTGATGTCCTTTAAACTACTAGAAAACAATCTTGGCGATCTGAGTCTTACAAATGAACAGTCCCATAGTCTGTATTTACTCAGACTTGCATGACTGGAAAGACTGAGATTTCAACATGTTCCTTGAACCTCTGAGTTTCTTGGCCTGTAAAAGTATACAATGTGTCCACATTGCCCAGTTCTAAGACAGCTCAGAGGTAAAAGGTGACTGAGTATGAAAAGTACGATCAAAGTCTGACTCAAATATTGTCTCAAATCATTGCCCAATTCACTCTGGTTAGCAGCTTCAAGCCCTTTATCAATATTAGCACGAATCAATTGCTATGAAATTTTAAATTATTTTAGGAAAGAATTTGATTCTCTCAGTCCCTCTGATGAATATTAATTTTACAGCACCTAACCAGTGACCATAGGAACAAGGTAGGAAGCACCTCAACCAAAACTAATTTTTAACAACTATTTAATAAATGAAAACTCAAAAGAAAAAAATCCTAGCAGAAGGAAACAAATATAAGGACTATAGAGACCAGCTTAAAATCTTAAATGAAAACACCTAACCCAAGCCCTGTCCGTGGGCACTACATGGAGAACAGTATATAACTGGAGAGTGTCTGTACTTAAGCTCAGATGATTCAACTGGTCCTCTAAATGGCATGGAAGACACTTCCATAATGCTTTGTGTCCTTAGCTCGGCTGTGCTGAAACCTGGAGTTGGACCCTGTTTTACTGCTAACCATAAAGCTCTGCTCATGTGTGTCTCTGGTACTCAACCCAAGCTCAGGCTGCTTCCTGGGCAAATTCAAAGCCTCTCTCCTCGGCCCCTGTCACATGGAATTTATTACACGAGGATTCTGGCCAGACAGCTCCAAGTCCTCCCTGACATGGTCTGTCCTGTGTAGCATTTGGAGTTTAATTTAGATGTCACAGTATCAGACAGCCTGCACTGCCCATTGTCTCCAAAACTATTCACTGACCTGGTCTAGAACCTTCTTCACCTTGCTTTACTCATCACTAGTCAGTGACAGATCTGCTTCCACTCCTGAAACTTAAGCTTCTTCACGAGAGGAATGCCCACTTGTTGATGAAACCCCGGCCACAGGGTGTGTTTGGTGAATCAATGAGTGAACACATCTGCGAGACCGGGAACTGTTACTTATTCTCAGGATGCTGACCACTAGTGTCTGTTTTCATATATGTACATGTACATGTATATTTTTAATGACTGCAAGCACTTTGAGTAAGGCACGCAGCTGTGGTGAGGTGGGTTCATCATTTCTTGAAGGTGTTTATCGATCATCACACATATACTAAATGATACTTATGTTTGCCATACACTTCCCTGGGCATAATCTGACAACACAAGGCCTAAGGTTGAAAAACCACCTGAAGAAAGTTTACCCTCCTCCTATCCATGAATATTAACTTTGAGGGCTCTTCCAATTGTAACCCAGTGCCTTTTTTATATTATGTCAGTTTAGACACGGAAGAGTACTGGGGAGACCCAGAGGGAATGGGTTGAATATGATCAACATACATTGCATACATGCAATGGAAAACATACAAAATAAATAAGTATATAATACACACGCGCTATGAAGCCAGGTCTGATGGCCAGTCTCTGAAGCGGTGAAGCATCCCTCTCCACACCCCCTTTCCTTCTCCATCATGAGGACAAGTAAGGAGAAAAGCAGAGATGCCGAGTGAGACGGAAGCACCACAGTGTCAGCAGCAGACCCTAGAGTGCAATCCATCCATCCATCGTTTCTTTGTTTTCGAGGCCACATGTTATATCTTAGGTTGGCCTTCATCTCCTGATCCTCTGACTGCTAGAACCCCATCAATCAATCAATCAATCAATCAATCAATCAATTCAACTCACTTATTTATTTAGTGAGACAGGGTCTCACTGTGTAGACCAGGCTGGTCTGGGACTCAGAGATATGTCTGCCTCTGCCCCCCAAGTGCTGGGATTAAAGATATACCTACTGGCTCAACCTATTTGAAAAGTACTTTATATACATTGGTGCTTTGTGACTGATAATGTGTTACTGTGCAAACTTATACCTGACAGCGCAGTGACAACACAGGTTGACAATGCTCCTCTTGTTTAGAAACTTATTAATATCTTTTTCTGCTATTTCAGTACTCAATGTGACATTTATCTAATAAAGAACTAAACTTCATTTCTTGTCACTTAGCCACTTACTCAACTGATGTCTGTTATACTAGAATGAGCCCAGTCTTGATCAGGACACAGATCATGCACTCTTGGGACTTCCCTTTGAAGTAATATGCTTAACATGGTCTTTGGGAGCTCTAAAAGTCGGGACTTCCTGTGATGATCTAAAGCATCTTCTTTCTTCTGAGCTGTTCATGCTGTCATGGGTCAGCAACTGTGGTCAGCGCAGCCACCGTTCAGCAAACAGGTTTGGAGCCCAGCACCCATTAGAGCAGCAGGGTCTACTTCAAACCCTTCTAGAACTGTTTGTAACACGTGTGTTGCCATCTCTCTGTGTTCATATACCCTTTGTTAAAGGGGAAGTCTTTCCTCGAGATTCATGAATTTGGACCTGAGTAGATCTAAGTAATTTTTCCCGGGAGATAATTGGAGATGCACTTACTACAAGATGTTCCACGGGCAACAGTTTTATCTTAATTTTACTCTCGCTCTATGGATTTCCACTGTCTCACCTCTCCTGCTCATTATGCTTCTCGGTGGGTAATTGGTTCTGTGAGGGAGCAGTGTATCATCCCCACCAGCTCTGTGTGGACTGGCTTTCTTCATCACTCAGAGCACAGGGATTTACTGTTGGTAATGTATGGAGATCTTGAATGTGATGGTTGTATTTTAGCCCCTTGTCACAGTGATGAGCATTCTCAGTATTTAAAAGAACAGTTTTAAAAAAAGCCTCAGCCTAATAAAACAAATATTTAAAGTATTTCTGCATATATGCATAAAATATTACCCTTTCCCCTTTCATTTAAAAATAAACCCGTATCAATGACCACATACTACAGGGAAATAAATGCCCTGGATCAAGAGAGGCTTCAGAAGCAAGAAACAATAAAAGCTCAGCCACAAAGGAGTGAGAAGTGAGGGGACATCTAAGAACATCAGCCCGCTACCAATTGTGTGGAGCTAATTGAAATGCTCACACTGTATCCTGGAGTCTAGAACTTGTTCTAATTAGGCAGGTGTACCATTTATAAGCATGCTGATTAAGGAGAGTGATTCTACTGGAAGAAAACAAATCTAATCCTGCACACTGAGCTTAACAAAACCCTTTCAATGTTAAGATGAAGCCGACACATTTTGAAAAAATGACAACGAAATAATTAGTTTCCTCAGGGCCTTCAATTTCTTATCTAGACAGGGCCTTGGCTTTTAAGATTGCATCTGAACAGCTCTCTTCCACCCCTGCCATTAGAAACTGCAGATATTGAATTTATCTTCCTAAGAGGGATCACAGTCTGATTCAACACAGCTGGATATTCGACACACGGTTACATGAAGACTGTAGAGGATTTACAAACTGTTCTCGTTGGCAGGCACATCACAACATTAGAACTACAAACTCCACGTTTATATTATATCAGCACTATAATTTGAGATTTATAAAAATAGAAAGTTCAAATAAACTTATAATCAAGTATCACAGACCTTTAGTTTTTGCTTTAAAAAAAAAAAAAAATTAAGCTCATGTCTCCCAAGTGATTCCCAGCCTTGGTGGTTAAAGAGATTGGCAAAAGCAAAGTCCAGATTTTGAAACCATTGTTTCTTTAAAAAATAAGAAAACTGTTAGGAGGTGGGGCCTGGTGACGCCTGCCTGCCACCCCAGCATTAGGAGTACCTCCAAGAATCTGAGTTTAGACTGGGCTAAAGAGTGAGAGTCAATCTCAAAGCAAACAAAAACAACCAACAAATGAGAAGAAATCCTGTCTTAAAGATGGTGCGAGGGAATGGGGGCTTGTCGCTAAAGCACTGTACAAGAACAAATTCGATTTGCAGCACCCTTCTAAAAATGAAGTGGGTTATGGTGAACTTAGCTTGTAATCCTAGGGCTGGGGAAATGGAGACCATCGTTGGAGTGTGCTGGTCAGCCAGTCTAGCCTAATTCGTAAGAGACAAACCAGTGAAAGACTGTTTCAAAGGAAGTGGACAGCATTTCTGAGGATGACTACTGGAGGTTATCCTCTAGTACACATGAACTAACACTCCCTCCCTCCCCCCCACCCCCCCACGACTCACTAAAAAAGATGGCATGGAGCAGGGAAGACAAAAAAGCAAACACTGGTACTAACTTTTGAAACTATTCCTAAGCAAGGCCAGCGCACAGTAGCAATGGAGGAAATAAAGGATAGACGTAACTGCACATCAGAAAGGTATGCCATGGCTACTACTTTGTGGAGTTGCCTATCTGCCAGAGAAAAGGGTGGCTTCTTCTGCATTTGCTCTAAACTGCCCTGAGGCATCCACTTCAAGAGAAGTCTGGCCCTCAACCTTGCATAGATATGCTCAGTTACAAAGAAAACCTTGAACCAACTGCTAGAGGTTGGCACACACTATATTACTTGTACCCAATAAACAATACCCAAAGCTGGAAACAGAATACAGAGGTGAGGCAGGTAGGTCAATAACAATCCAGAAAAGCCACACATTAGACAGTCTCCTGTAAGGCCACCCTCAACAGTTCTTCACATTCAGAGCCCCGGAGGCAGAGAGACACGGTGCACTACTTGGCGTATTATTAGGGATCCAAAGTCCACCTGGCAGAGTGGAACTGGTGCTCTAAGGTAGTCCTCCCAGAAGAACTAAGAGTGGTGTAATGCTATTGCCACACTTAGATCTCAATCCTCTCTGCTGTTGTTTGCCTGGTTTCCTCCAATATTCATAAGCAGGGAGACCACAGTTGCTTGGATAATTTCTCCCCCAAATGTCAAGAGCTTGGACCTTGTTTGTGTGTGCAGAAGCTTCACCCCCTAGGTCTCTGTTGTGGTGGCAAGTTTCAGATCCACTAATGCTTTGGGCCACACATAGTTATGGGACCAAAGCATCCCTGCCAGGAGTCAGGAAGCCACACAAGCCCTTCCCCTCCCCTATGAAGCTACAGCAGGGCTAGCCGTCTTCCTTGGAAATACTGTCCACTTGCCTTGAAACACACTTTCATTGGTTTGGCGCTCAACAATTAGGCTAGACTGGCTGAGGAAGAGACAGACCACACAGGACAAGCCTCCCTGCCAGGTGAGGGATTTTCCAAGCTTAATTTCCTGGAGCATAGACAAGGCCACCAAAAGAATAGGAAGAAGAAATAAGTAAAATTTCTGATATTCTGTAGTAAGATCAATGCTTACTATACTCTGCCTCCCCCGGTATTACAGCAGGACTACCATGACCACCAGGGCACACAGTAACTTTGAGTTCACATGTCACTGGCACTTGGGATGGTCATACTGCTGCACACACAAAAGGTATATTTTATAGAGAGTAACATGTAGAACAAGTTTTGCATCAATAAAGAGTCATAACCATCTCCCTTCATGATACAGAACACTGAGACTTCCTGCTTCTCGCCCCACGTTCCTACTCCTGGTCACTAACAGCCACTACTCTCATTTCTACCATCATCTGTTGATCTGGTACGTTCTGTATAATGGAGCCTGGCAGTGAGAAAAGCTGTGTGTAGGAGGATTCCTTCCCATTTCTATGTTCTCGAGATTCTCATAGACCGTTGTTTGCATCAGTAATTACTCCACCACCCAGTAGGGTTTATTGGTAAAGGTTACTGGATCTTCCTTAGTGTAAAGGCTGTGTGTGTGTGTCAGTCTCACAGAGGCGACTTATTCACTCCAAAGTTGATTGGTATTTCTTTTTAGTTAACAGTTAAAACAAAACTATTAAACTTCCTCCTCCTGTTCCTCCTCCTCCTCCTCCTCCTCCTCCTCCTCCTCCTCCTCCTCCTCCTGCTCCTCCTCCTGCTCCTCCGTGTTGCTACTGTTGTTTTTTGAGACAGGGTCTCTCTATGTAGCCCTGGCTGTCCTGGAACTCACTTTATAGGACAGGCTGGCCTGGAACTGAGAGTTCTACCTGCCTCTGCCTCCTGAGTGCCCAGAAAGGTGTGTGCCACCACAGCCTTGCCATCCTTCTAAGACTAGTTTTTATTATCAGCAGACAAAGTGTCACTATGTAGCTGAGACTGGCCTAGAAGCCATAATCTTCCTGCTTCGGTATCCCGAGTGCTGGGATTACAGACATGTGCATTTTTATACAAGTACTTTTACAATCATACAAAAACGTATTTATTTTTACAGGTTATTTAATCTGCAAAATCTGGAACTGCTAGGTTACAGGGTAGATAAAGGTTTAAGCATATCAGAAATGGCTCACTAGATTGGTTGAGAAAGGGAGAAAATGGCCAATACATAGTGGATGGAGAGATTGCATACTAGGATGCACGGTGTGAGTTCTCTCTAAAGTACTTCTGATTCCTAAGAGCAGAAATGCCACGTGATTGATTATGAATAATGGGGGGGGGGTTCTGTCATATTCAGTCAAGACGCAGTGTAGGTGGTTGACTGGAGGTGTGGAATCCACAGATACAAAGGATCAACTGCACTGTTAGAAATGAATGTCATCGTTTCTCAGGTTGACACCCCAGGAGGTGTTGTTTAAAGGCCTTCTTTGCAAGCTCTTGTAAAGTCCAGTTAAGCAAACAAATAGAGCTTCCTAACCATTCAGTTGAGGTCAAGGTCGGGACTAGTACTAGACAGTTCTGACAGTCCACCCTTGCACAATCTAGACAGGCAGTGCCCTCAGAAGCTATTAGGATGAAGATCAGGATGTTTGGAGCCTCTTGGCTTTATTTGTTAACAAAGGTGTGACAGAGTGGAACTGATTGCTTTTGAAGTTATGCTAAAGCTGACCTTGGTTACAATGTGAATTCCAGCACACTTGGCTTTTTAAGGGACCAAGCTAAACATACATTTCTCAGTCAAAAGGCCCTGTAGGTAATCCGATCTGAGCAGGGATACTTTAACCCTGGCCGAATAAAAAGCATGATTACCTTTTTCCACACACATCCTAGGCTAGGCCGATTACTCATGAATATAACTTTCCAGACATTACATAATTTGACATAGACTTGCTTCTGGTGCCTGCCAAAGAAAACAGCCATTTGCATTACTAGGAATAAATCTACACTTGATGAGAGACGAAAGTTACATACATGAGACAGCAAAGCTCTGGTCACCTCTTTCAGGCCACCCTCCTGTATGTTGCTAATAATTTTATTTTTTAAAAAACCAACATTAGTGAAACAGCCTAGAACGACGTAAGCTGTAAAATCACATGAGCCAAGGGAAAATTAGGTAAATTCACATGTTTATGCCCACAAGAAGGGTGGCAGCCTCGAAGACATGACCAGTGACACTAAAAATCAGAAAAATCAAGTCATAATTAATCATAAGACACAGGCACTCTCAAGAGCCTCCCTCCCCCCTCCCACTCGGCACTAACGCACTAAACCACATCCCTATTTTTTTAAAGTATCTTTTTAACTTGGGGGACTTTTCATATAGCTCGGGCTGGCCTCAAACTTGCTACATGGCCAAAACTATTTTTGAAGTCTAGATCCTCCTGTCTCTATCTCCACCCCGCAAGGCCTAGAATCAGGGTACATACCTTCATCCCCTGTTTATTTATTACTGTTTTTTAAAGATTTCGTTCTCCTAATCTAAAACTCACTTGTTGAGGCCAAAAGATGACTTGACAGTTAGGAGCACACATTCCCCTTACAGGAGACCTGCATTTGGTTCCCAGCACCCAGGTTTGCTGCCTTACAACTGCCTATACCTACAGCTCCGGGGGAGTCTGCTGCCCTCTTTTGGCCACTGTGGGCACTGATAAACACATTTATATACATAAATAAACAAAAATAAACCTTGTTTTGTTTTTTTTTATTAAAATAAAACACTTAGTTGATATATCCCTGGTAAAAGAGAAGTAATTTATTTGAAATTAATTCAACAATATCTACATTTAACATTTTCAAATACAAGTAATGGACACTAGCCTGTTACATTATTTTAACAATGAACTAGTCTGCTTAGATTGCCTTCAGCAAAAACATGCAACAGGATACTTATAAGCAATAAAAAAAGAAAACAAATGCAATAAGCCATCTCAAATAATAGCTGAAGCTATGTGAGATTCCACAGGGATATGTATAAACTTGCGGTCATGTTTGCAGCTCCATTCCAGTCACTTTTAGGGTATCCTTCTTTTAAAAATAGATTTCTCTTGAACTTTCTGGAAACTGGCTGTATGAATGGCTGCTTTTGAAATTTCCCCAAGGAAAATATATTACCACCACCCCCCCAAAAGCATGCAAGTGCCCATGCACTTGCATATGGCATTCTTGTGTTTTTCAAAAGATCAGACTACAGATACTAAGACTGGAGGAGTGGGCAGAAACAAGTACTTCACTACTCTTGGGGCAAACCCTAGCCTTGGTGGCAAATGCTTTGTTCAAATTTATTTTGTGCTTCATATTTGAATATATGTATTTTTTCTAAAGAAAAGTATATTATAAATTCTGGATGATAATCACAGAGGGTTGTGTCTACATATGTGTGTGTGTGTGTGTGTGTGTGTAACTTATATGCATATATAGTTACCATAATGTGGGGGGTATGCTTTGTTCTTTCCCCCAATAATATCTAATTCCATCCTGTGGCATTAGAAGGTTAAACTATTTCAAAACTACAACTGTGATAGATGTTGCTACAGCCTTAGTCTCTCTGAAGAGAGCCTGGGGTACAGGAGGGTTAAGCAGTGCAGTGGGCCCTCAGGCATGGCTGCAAGTAACAAGAACAGGAGCCAGAAGAGGGTTAGGGGATGTGTTGCATCTAGTTGATCAACAAGGATCATTCTGGAAGTGGAAAGAAGCTTATCAGGGTAAGAAAATAAAGGTGTGGAGTCTTTGACTGCCAGAGGATCTGGAGGAGGCCATCAATCCTCTGCTTAATGTAGTAGACAGGGCTTAAGAAAATGAGGGTGTGTTGGGAAGGCTCAGAATCTAGCTGTAGAGAGAGAAGGCGGAGTCTGCACAGGTGATGGAAATGAGAGGAGCCAGGAGTGGCTGGTGACAACCTCGAGCACAGGCAGACAGGGAGATGAGGCGAAGAGAGGAATAGAAGCTACTTGGAAGAGCTGAGGAAGGAAGGGCACAAGGAGAGTTCATACAGGCAGTTCTTCTAGGAGCTTAAAGAAGGCAGGCAACAGGCAAAGCTGGGAGGCCTGGTCCCAGAAGCTACAGAGCTTGGGAACATCTAGGATTCCTAGAGTGATATTATCCAGGGGAAGTCTGTCTGTATTGTTGAGGGGACAGTCACTTAGAGAGGTATTCTACAGTGTTCAGAAAAGGTACCCTGATCGGAAGCTTGCTGCGACTCACTCAGTGCAGAGAACGCTCAGTAACTGCTGGTCATGATCACCACAGAGACTGTAGACATACTTACACTGTGGGGATCTATGTCTTGAAATTTTTATTAGTATTTAGATAGGCTCTAAGCAAAGTTCTCTATCCATGTCATCAGAATAAAGATGACAATTTCCCAAAGAAATCCTGTTATCACCTCCACTAAGCCAGTTTTCTTTAGTTAGGATGTACATATAAATAATTTATAGTTACCTGGAATGGTTAACACATGAATTGTTCTAAAGGCATAGCTGGTTTTCTTAACAGTGCAGATCATAGAAATTCCTAACAGCTTCTCTCATTTAGAAGAAGGAATAAAATACCAAGATTTATAGGTAAAGCCAACTTTAGCAGTTTATTGATTTAGCTTTAGGAGTATTTCACAACAGAGTCCTTTTTAACTGCATACAACCAGGCCATGTGTCTAATCAATACTGAACATCTTCCTTGCAGTTAGGGTTCATGAATTAATCAACATCGGCTCAAACTCAAAACCATCAGGCAAAACCCAACAGTGACCTACATCTCTGAACACTGTGAAACCAGTGAAACAATGTTATCACCTGTAACAACAAGAAAGTCCAATTCACCCTCAAGGGCTAAAACTCAACGTAACTGGAAGTCTCTATACATAAGTTATTTATTTCTATGCTATCTCTTTCTAGAAAGGACCATAAGCTAGCAACTAGGGTCCTTCCAAATGGCATGCCCTTTGTGGCTGGACATAGCCTTCTCCTGTGATGTTACAAACCAAGAGATTGCAGCAAATGTGGAGTGTAGAGATGATGTGGCTTTCCAACCTCTAGCCAAAAGTCAACGACTGGGTCCGCTTGCCATTCTCACTCCCTCAGGAAAAAAACTGTGGGTATGCAGAAATCTGTCCGTGAGAGCTGCAGACTGTACAGGAAGGTTGTGTTTCTAGTTATGGTCACTTGACTGTGATCACAGACACTTTGAGAAGAGCCTCCTTTGTTCTCCCTGGTGTGAGCAACTCACTGATTCAGGCCATGAAGCCAGCAGCCAAGTGGCAGTGGCATGGATCCAGCAGTTCCTGGAGGAGAACAGATGGACAGACATCCTAAAAAAAAGAGTTCCCTGATGTCACTCAGGAATGAGATGTGAGGGCTCCAAAGATGCATCACCCTCGCTCAGGTGGCAAGCGTGTGAAAAGGTGCTCTGGCTCTCTCAGTCTCTCTCACTTTCTAATAAGGCCTGCCCAAGGTTCCCTGTCCACTCTATTGAAAGACTATGTTTTAAAAAATACACTTGTGTTGGTTAAAGCAAAGTTCATATTTCTTCTTTGTATGAGAACTTATTGAAAGACTCTAAAAGATCACTGGCCCATAGCCTGGTAAGGGAATGAAAAGGCACAGAATCTGGAACCAGACTCACTGGCTGGATTCAAGGATTTGAATACTTTAGCTTCTTGTTTCTACATCTGTAAAATATGAGTAACAATCACTGGGATGAGAAGTGTGTGTGTGTGTGTGTGTGTGTGCGCGCGCGCGCGCACGCGTCCCACAAACCATGCACCTAACTAAATGCAACCTTACACACTATACATATACTTAATTTAAGACATGCATAGCTCTTAGTAACTACTCAAAACATGTATGGTAGGAAAAAGAGTGCGGCCTTTCTATCTGCTATGGGACAGAAGAGTCAAAGAGTAAGAACATAAGACCCGTGCTTTGCAGAATTCACACATGACAAAGAGACCAGACATACGATTAAAGAACTTAAAACATTATAATTCACATATCATATTCCCTGCATTTTCTTAATACAACACAGTCTGTGAAAAGTTGGCACGTTACATGGGATATGGTCAGCTGCTGGAATGCTTGCCTAGCATGCACGAAATCCTGAGTTCTATTCTCTCAGAGTCACGAAACCTCTCATAAGATCAGGCAAGGAAGCACATCCATATAACCCATGTTGGGGGCAGAGACTAAAGGACCAGAAGTGTGAGGTCGTGCTTGGTTATTCAGTGAGAGTGAGACCAGCCTGGGATAATTTGAGATCTTATTTTGAAAAAATAAAGAGGCCAGCAAGACGGTTAGCAGTTTAAGGCTAGTGTGTCTGCTCCATAGTAAATTCAAATTAAATAGCCTGGGCTATACCTAACATACAACCCCTCTCTCTTGGAAACATTGAATTTAAAAACAAAAAAAACCCAAAAAAACAAACAAACCTAAAAACAAAACCCAAAGACCCTCCCCATCATACACACAAAAACCTGCACCAGCATACTGATGGAAAAACTTTTCGAAATATGTAAATATTTAGTTACTTTGTCCCATTTCAACTAAGTATAAACAAATGTGAAGTAAATTAAATACAAATTTGTTAAACATTTTTGCCCACAACTCTAATATACACAATGAATTTAAACAAGCACTTTTTACTGCATAGCTTTGTCTTCTTAGTTTTTTAAGACAGGGTTTCTCTAAATAGCCTTGGCTATCCTGGAACTCAGTCTGTAGACCAGGTTGTCCTCAAACTCACAGATCTTCCTGCCTCTGCTGTGATTAAAGGCCTGTGCTACCACACCCAGCTCAATAGGCATTATTTTCTAAGTATCTCATAACTATTAAGAAAAGGTAACAACAGTTAAGGAAAATGTAGGCTGTGAGCGCTTCCTTTGCCCCCCCCCCTCCCGTCCATGACAGAATGAATGGTGAAGGGTCCAGTATTTTACAGATGGTGACTGTTGCTGCAGTCAGTCACTACAGCCGAGTCAGGTCCAGATGACAGCTCTTCACATCACTACTTCCCAACCTCCAGCTCTTAGTTTCTTCCTCACCCTTTCCAAGATGCTCCCTGAGCCTCGAAGGGGCGATGAAGATAGTTCATTTAGAGCGGAGCACTTAACAGCACTGACTGACATTTAGACCCAAATAATAACATTACCACTCAAGTGGAAACTTAAGGGTTCTTTGGAGAGTCAGTTGTATTGGATGGTGTTTAAAGTGGACACAGGTGTGAAAGGCTAAGGCCAACTCATGCAGGAATGTTTCACTGAAGCAGACACAGGAAAGAGAATGTTCTGCTAAAGAAAACATGAGAAAGGACACGTGATAAAGGATTCTTTGCTAACAACATTCGTGTATTATTGGTCTGCCTTACTCCTCGTAGTTGAACTGCACTTGTCAGGACTCTAAGGAGTCGGCCTGATTGGATGCACGTGCTGAGGCAAGGCACTTAGAGGACATGTTGATGTCTGGAGGGTATAAACAGGACTCAAGAGTGACAGAGACAGAGCTTGGCTCGCTGGTACAGCTAGCTGTGCAACGCTTGCGGGTTTCTCGTCTTCCCTGATCTTCACTTCCCTGAGAGAGGCACATCCAAGAACTTCTGGTGTTCCTGTTGGTCCCTCCTGCTGACTGGAGCTGAGGCTGAGGCCTGACTGTCTCTGCTAGGTCATGTCACCACTGTTGCTAACCTGACTACTGAACTGGGCTGCTGGTGTATCCCCGAGGTGGTTGTGAGTGGATTGAGCTGCCGCTACCTGCTAACCTGTGAACTCAACTGCCAATTTCCAAACACAGTTGGGAACTGCTCCAAAGAACCTTTTCAAAACAGGTCCACCTCCCCCATATCCTGTCTTTCCTACTACCTCTGGTGGGTGGTGGGCTACAAGGGTGATTAAAGCGTTTAAGAACCATCATTAAAAATAGGATTTGAGAAGTTACATACCACAAAGTATCACTTGTGCTTCTCTTTTTGACTGAATAGGTCAACATGCAGGTAAGAATTAAGCCAAGGATGTATGAATACTAAGATTTTATTTAGTGTGAATTCTTTAGGATACATTGCTTACAGAATGTGTGTTATAAAATAGCAAATTACCATGAGCCACACTTATTTCCTATTAATTACCTATAGCAGGTTTGGTGTTGTTTGAGACAGGGTCTCTCTACGTAGCCCAAGCAGCCCCGGAACTTACAATATAGACCAAGTTGGCTCAAATTCACTTGCCTACCTAGGGCAGGGATGAAGGCATGGACTACTATGTCTAGTCTCCACAGCAGGTTATTAATCAGAATTGCAAACAATTTCCTCCACTGAGAGTCCCCTGGTTTTGTTTTGACATGACCACATCACAGATAACTAGACAGTGGAACCAAACTGGACTGTGTTAGACTGTATCCTATATGTGATGGTACATACCCTGGCAGCATCAGAACCATGTTAAGAATATATCCTATACATGATGATACATACCCTAGCAGCATCAGGACCGTGTAAAAGTATATCCTATACATGATCATACATACCCTGGCAGCATTCAGTCAATGTATGACAATAATATTGCCACTCATGTATTTTTAAATACTTTATGTTAACTGAAAATGTTTATCAGAACATTTCACTGTATAGAAAGGCATATGCAACCCAGTGTGGAAACAGAATGTTTTAAAAACAGAGTGTGCCTGGAAACATTAGCCAAACACAGGCAGACTATATATATATATATAAATGTTCTTGGCAGACACATAAAGTAGATCATATATTTTGGTTAGAAAACTAAAGCCCCAGCATAGGTAGAAGAAACTAATTTCATTCAAGATAAATGGCTACTTTCTTAAGAAAAGGAAAATAATCTCTGGTAAATTGAGGCATACTGGCATGAAAGACATGTAAGTGCTGAGGCCCAAGCCACTCCCTCTGAGTATTTGCAACATTTCCCAGGCTAGAGCCCAGAAAGGTCTGCAAATCTTTATGTGATTAATGATCCACTAAACAACTCCAGACAAGAAGCAGTCTGAGGATCGGCTCTAGGTTCTACCTCTAAACAACAGTGAGAAATACTCAATTCGGGGAAAACAAACGTTCTTGGCAACAAGCTCCTCTCGCCATCTTGTACTTATCAAAGTCATCCGCACAGACATTAATCTGGGGTTATTTTACTATTGTCTAAAGGCTGAAGAATGTACATGTCATGAATATTTACTGGCTTGATGTCTTAATTTTTCAGGAAAGGGTTTTAAAACTTTTAACGGTTTAACAGCCATGTAAAACAAAATCCCTTTTCTCAAAAAGTTACAGTCACACAGCAAATGATAAAAATGAGCAAGGAGTTCTAAAGTACAGGACTGGGCAGGTAGCACACACCTTTAATCCTGCCAGTTGGGAGGCAGAGGCAGTAGGATATATGTGAGTTCCAGGCCAGCCTGATCTACATCTAGTGATCTAGTGAGCTCCAGGACAGCCAGGGATACATAGAGAGACTGTCTCTAAAAAACAAAACAAACCAAAACAAATAGCTATAAAAAATTAATCTTCAGGACAAAACAACAAACAAACAAACAATCAGAACCAGGAGTGCTGGGTCACACCTGTAATCCCAGTATTTGGGAGGCTACAGCAAGACTGCCATGGGTTTGAGAGCAGCCTGGGCTCCATGTTATGTTCTAGGACAGCCTGAACTACAGGGAGAGCACACATCTTGAGACCAACTGCCCAAAGCCCCTTAAATTATACTACTGCCTTTGATTACCATCTAAAATACTCTGTGGGCAGCAAGATGCACTTGACTACCATGCCTGATGATGGGAGTTTGATTCCTGGGACCTGTCATTATCCACCATGTTGGTAATGGGAATGGAACCCAGATCCTCTCCAAGAGCAACACATGTTTTTAACTGCTGAGCTCTCTCTCCAGCCCATGGCTGATATTTAATAACCTAGACTCTTTCTTGGTTCTGTTTCACTGCTCATGAGCTTTTTGAGTAATGCATGTCCACCTTTTTAGACCAGCCCAAAGTGCCATGGTATTATTACTGTTATGATCTCAGTGGGGCACAGAACACGCTACATACATAGAGCTTATGGAATGGGTCAGTGTTTCTTTATTGAATGAAGGCATCGTGTAGTTTCTTGCTCAGTAGACACCAGAGGTGTTCCCAGCAACCAGTGACTTTTAGTCAAGTTAGTTCTGTATCCAGGTTCTGCATTTTGCAATACTTGTCTCGGGATCAGCTGAGGTAAGTCTGAAGTATATTCAGTAAGTGCAAGGAAGTGGAGTCACAACAGTCGTCAGCACTATGCTATTGTTGCTGTGCTGTTGAGAATACCTTCCCCCAAATGAAGTTCAGAATCTGTTGAGAATGCCAGAGTTCTAGGCTGACCTCCACGTTGATGTAATGAGTGGTTCTCTGGTAATTAACATGTTGACCCAAGAACAGGTGCTTGACAAACTCACTCTCTCCACTCCATAGTAAAGGCTGCCAATAAATTAGGGCTCTTAGCTGTCAACTGGAGACAGACCAGCTCAAGCAGATCCCCGTGGAGTGAGACTTGCTTTTGTGTGGCTATAGGAAACCTCTCCTGGGAAGAATGATTCAGACAGCCCAACTAGGGACAGCCACAGCTCAGCTAGGAGGCCTCTCTATAAAACCCACTCCTCACAGACTGGGAAAATTAGAAATCTCCTAAGAAAGGATGGAGAGAGAGGGAGGAGGAGAGTGGAGGAGGAGGGGAAGAGGAAGGGGGAGGGGGAGAGGGAGAGAGGGAAAAGGGAAGAAAAGAGAAGAGAGAAAAGAAAAAGAAAAACCAGATAATTTGTAAAAGTCTTTTCTGACTCATTCCCAGCAAGTAGCAAAGCAGCTGTGTGTGGGCTGTTGATGGGGGCAGGGAGAGAAGCCTCACCCTATTGGTGAAGCACTTTATCCTGGCCTCTTACCCTTTCTATAGTTTCTCTCTTGTGTTGATTTGGTCTAGGTTAAGTTATTAAATATCAGCCATGGGCTGGAGAGATAGCTCAGCAGTTAAAAATATTTGCTGCTCTTGGAGAGGACCCGGGTTGGGTTCCCATTACCAACATGGTGGATAATGAAACTCTAGTTCCAGGGAATCTGACGCCCTCTTCTGGCTTCCATGGACACTGCGTGCACATATGCATGTACATACATGCAGGCAAAACAGTGGTACACATAAAATGAAAAGAAATAACTCTTTAAAAGTCAGTCAGTCCATCATGCTGTTTACACAAGCCAGTGATTCCTGGACTTGAGAGGGGTAGAGGAAGGACTGCTTTCCTGGCACATGCAAGGCTGCAGGTCTGCTCCCTACACTGACAGAATACGATAATTAAAGTAAGTATTGCGTTTCCTGCTGTAGGCGACGTAGGTACAACAGCTGGTTTTTACTAGTCTAAACCTAATGTCTACCTGGTTTCAAAGCTCAATTCAACAACTATTCATTGAATATTCTAACATACACATTAATACATACAGTGTAGATCCTTATTTGTGTCTACACAAGATGCACTTAGAATGCCCTCTACCTGTCTAAAGTGTGATTGTGATTATTTGCTTACACTTGCTTCCTGGTTCCCTTACCCTCCACTAGCAGGGGCTACAAGTGCAGCCACACAAACAGAACCTGTTCTGCCTACTGCTCTGGCTCCTGCCCACTCCATGTGCCAGATATAGAGCCTCTGATTCATTCAAGGAACTGTGCCCAGCAGGATGATCCCTAAAGTTAACACTGGTACCTCGTAATGAGTATCGTATTGATTTCTGTAAAAAGCTTAGAAAACACAGGGAAAGGAAATAATATTGTCCACATCAGCCTGTGGTAGACAATTTCTACCTCTTATTAACATGCTTTTAAAACAAACATTCCTCCAACAGAACCTATGTTTGTGAGGAAAACCTAAACAGAAGTAAGTGACTCCATTTCCAGGTACGTTTCACAAAATGCATTATCCGTCCACCACGTGTCCTTTTGGGACTATGGAAGGAAATGTCATAACAAAGAAAGGTTAGAAGACCAAGCTTCTTTAATCAAGCTGGGTAGAGATGGGGAAGTACAGCAGAGGGAAGGGATCTGTGAGCTACTCCTACAGTAAAAAAACAATCTTCATTTTAGTTTGGCCATGGAATCCCTTCAACCACCCCATAAATTCCAATATTAGCCCATTGAGATTTCAGATGTTAAGAAATAGTTTATTCTCTAAAGAGCAATTAGAATGACGTTTTAAAAAAGAAAAATTTCAATAGAGCAAACTGGCTGGTTCCATCATCTGAGCTCATCACAGAGCACCAAGCAGTCTTTAACTGGCCCATGGGGAGACAAAAGGGCTTTTCTTGGCTAGAGTCACAAAACCAAGCTTTCCTTTTTTGTTGAACAGAAGAATGCCCGGTCAACATATTAGGAAGCAAGCCACAACACTTTCAAGTCTTAAAAGCTTCATGCTTAAGAAATGATGTTTTAGGAGCCGAGATACATTTCATTTGGCAGAGGGCTTGCCTAGCATGCACAAGACACCCCCAGCACTGCACGGTCCATCAGTTAAGATGTAAGAGAGATTCAAAAGTTAAAGGTCATCTTTGGATATACAGCACACCTGAGGCCAGTCTAGGCTACCTAAAACTCTGTCCAAAAAAAAAAACATGCATAGGGTTAGAAAGATGGTTCATTAGGTAAAGACATTTGGCACCAACCCTGACAAGCTGAGTTTAATCTCCAGAACCCACACTATAGGAGAGAACCAACTTTCATTGGTGTCTACAACCTCCACATGCATGCTGTCACATGCAACCACTCCCACATTCCATACCCCCCATATGCGAGCACAAAAACAGTAATAATAAAATAATTCTCCAAGAATAAAAATACTTATCAAGTAATTCACTACGAAAAGAAATAAAATAATTTTTTCAAATGAATAATGTCCTGCCTGAGCTGTTCCTAATGATGAAGGCCTAAAATCCAAACGTTTATGAAACTGAGGCCAGACTACAGAATGAGGCCAGCCTGGGTAGGGTAGACCCTGTTTGAAAGTAAAAAATTAAAATGGTAGCTCAGTGGTAGAGCATTCACCTAGCATATGCAAGCCCTAGATGCTATCCTTAAAAATGACAAAACAACAACAAGCTTTGGTGACAAAGTTTACATTTTAAAACCCAATAGTGACTATTAAAGAAACGTTCAACCAGACAGTTCTTTGCAAGGGGGTGATGCCCCCTCCACCCACGTCAAGCTCTTTAATATTCACATGGCTTGTACTAGCATAGTTTTTAGTCATTTCATTCTTTGAATCTTTGCCTAATACAGCTCTCGTCTGGGTACACCAATCCCATGGGTGTTTATAAGTCTGCCTTGCTTATAACCCAACTATAAACACATAACCCGACTAGTCAAACAAACTGGCAGCCTATAATGCTATCTGGAAGCCAATGGCTCATGAAAGAAGTTAAAAACAAAGCAAAACAAACAAACAAAAGCCCCGGACCAAATGAGCTATATTATGACCATTTTATTTATAGTTACAACAGAAATATTCCAGAAAACATATCTACAGTAAAAAATCCAAAGTAAAATCAAGTATCAAGTCTTGGGTGCATAGGGCCCGAGAAGAATTTATTCCTAGTAACAAGTTTGCAGTTTTAGGAAGCAGAGTGTGCTCGTATCATGGGCTCCATCCTCTTTATTCACACACTAATTTCTGTCCACCTTAGTAACTGCACTCTCCTAGTTACTGAAGCCAACAACCTCGAAACCTTTAGCTTTCCTAACACTTTCACCAAATCTGTCCAAATATTGCTCATCTGAACTCCCAAATAGATAAAGCTACCACCTTGTAGCACGGCAGCTGAAACATGCTATTAAAATGTCTACGTCTTTCTCCCTAAGATGGCCAAGGCACTCAATCCACAGAACAGGGGTGGGGCTGGGAGGTGTAAGGATCAGCCAAATCATTCTCAGAAGGTTCCCCACCCCGTGTCAGGAAGGGCCTTATGGTGGCTGGAGGCCAGAAAGCTCGTGCCCGGGTCTCCCAATCATATCTTCCTCCCTGCTCTCATTCGAAGCCAGTCGCCCAGCCTCCTGTATTTTGAAAGATCCACAGCACACTCTGCAAGGGCCCTTGCATGTGCTAGTCCCAGCATCCAGAATGACACACTCATGGCCTTTACAAGATGGACTAAATGGCATTTAATCAAACTACTTAAGACAAAAATGCTGTCTTCCCGCCCCTGCCACTCCACACCTCTCTTCCACTGCTTTTTTTTTCCACAGCAGTTATTGCCAGCTGATATATGATATAATTGCTTGTTATTATCATCTCGTCTCATTTGAATGTAAATGAATTTCATGAGGGCACAGATTTGTGTGTTCTGCTCTTTGATCAATCTCCCAATGTCTAAAACTGCCTGACATTGGAGACAGAGACACTGTCTCCAACCCCACCCCCCACCCCCAAAAAAAGAACGAACAGGTCTCAAATGGGGGATGGCGCAGCACTTCTTCCTGAGGACCTGGGCTGGATTCCTACAACCCACCTGGTAGCTCACAAGAACCATCTGTAACTCCTGTTCCAAGGGGATGACACCCTTTTCTGGACTCCATGGGAACTTCACACATGTAGTGCACAAAAATGCACACAGACAAAACACACATACATATAAAATGAAATAAATCTTTTAAAAAAAGTAAATGTTAAAAAACTATTATGGTTGAAATCAAAAGTTTAAGACAGTAATATTTCTCTCCTAGCATACAACAAAATAAAAGCATAACTATTTGCAAAGAAAGGGTCCAACCCCAATGTTGCACGTACAACATCCTGAGGTTTACTATTAGTCAAAAAAGATTCCCCAGGGAACATGACATATCTTTAAGATCCCTCCCTCCCTCCCTCCCTCCCTCTCCCCCTCCCTCTTTTTTAGCCATGTAAATTAACAATGCAAGTCATATCAGACATGATCACTGATACCTGTAATCTCAGCATTTGAGAGGCAGGAGAACTGCTGTGAGTCCTATCTAGAATGTCTGTCTGGGTAAAGACTAAGACTCACACCCGATTCCCCCATTCCCCTCTAAAATCCCTCCAAGTCACATTAGAACCAGAATATTTACTATCTTGAAAGACATCGTGAAAAGATGTCTCAGTTTCTGGTCTGATTTAGGTGATCAAAATTGAAATGGGGAAATACATTTGATCAAATCTGTTGAGTCCTTTGTAAATTATTACAAATAATGCTTTCATAAATAAAATGCTTGTGTGGTTTTCTAGAAAATCACACAAACCCTTCTTAAAAAGAGGTCAGCTGGGACTAGTTGGGAGAAGGGGGCTGGAAGGTATTTCCTAAACTTGGTGGGCTTCTTCACTCATAGTAGGCATTCTGCAGGTGCCCCACCCTCCACTTAGACCTTCTCAATTTTAACTTCTAAGAGCTGGGAGATGGCTCAGTGAGTGGTTAAGATCAGATCGGATACTTCTCTTGCAGAGGACATGAGTTTGGTTCCCAACACCCATTTGGGGAAGCACATAACTCTCATCCCAGCTCTAAGAGATCTGATGTCCTACATACATATAAATCAATCAATCAATCGAAAGAAACAAATTAATATAAAAATATGGACAGATAGGAAACAATATTTTAGTTACAACCTAAAAGCCATCTTTACATTGAAACATGCTTTACGACGTGAGCTGTTTTCTAAGCTTCCCTCAGACAACCCATGCGATCATGAGTTAAGGAAGGCTCAGTCCTACACAGCTACAGACACTAACCCTAATGGGCTGTCCTTGCAATGAAGAGGTTTCTGACCCATTAGTAGGAGTAGTCTTTGCTGTTCTTATCTTCACCCTCCTGCTCAGTCCCCATAATGAGCCACAGCACATGTGTGCAGGACAGCTGGCAAGGGAAATCAGGCTCTATGGCCATGGGCCAGAGGAAAGCTTAAGCAGTGGTCCGACCTATGACCTACACCTCATTAGCACCTCACTCTAAGCAACAGAGCTGCCACAAAAATCAACGCTGGCTTAAGCATTTTGTTTATAAGTGAAACAAATCTGGTCAGTTGGAGAAGCAACTGTTCAAAGCACCCCTAGAGAATTGCCAAAGCACCTGAGAGCCAATAGTGAGCAAGAGTTCTGAGGAACCTGCTGGACAGGTTCCTGGGGTGTCCAGAGTTCAGTTAGAGATGAGAATGTAGGAGACACACCCACCTCTAGCACACCAGGTATTTAATGCTGTTCACTGAAGGCAAAAGAATTTAAAGGGCACACAGACACTACTTGAGCAACAACATTGTTACCCCAGGATTAAACATGCCTCCATCCCTCCATGCCTCCAAAAATGCAAAAAAGGGAGGAAAGGACAATTTGTTCTTAGAAATCGCAAGGCTAGGCCAGGCAGTGGTGGCGCACGCCTTAATCCCAGCACTTGGGAGCAGAGGCAGGCGGATTTCTGAGTTCGAGGCCAGCCTGCTCTACAGAGTGAGTTCCAGGACAGCCAGGGCTACACAGAGAAACCCTGTCTCAAAAAAACAACAAAAAACAACAACAACAACAAAAAAAAACACAAAACAAAAAAAAAAAAAGAAAGAAAGAAAGAAAAGAAATCACAAGGCTAGAAACCCTATACTCCAAAAATATTTATTCCAGCAATCCATGTAGATTAGGAATCCATTTGTTACCAAGACATGATGCAGGGAATTAAAAATCTAAGGTACATTAAACCTAAAATGTTTATATCTATCTTTTTAAACATTCCATGTACACCATGATAACCTTGGAGTCACTTTGTGACTGAGGATGGCCTTGTCCTCCTAATCAGTCCTTTTGGCTCTACTGTCTAAGTGTGGGAATTAGAAGCAAGCACACCCATATCTGACTGATATAACTTCATCACCAGAATTTTAGATCTCAAACAATCCAGATAATTGTTCATTTTGGAATATACAACAATGAGCAAAGCCCCCTAAAACTAAAACAAATGTGGGAGTTTTGTCTGCATGTGTGTCTGTGCACCGTGCGCATACCTGATGCCTAGGGAGGCCGGAAGAGGCCATGAGATCCCCTGGGACTAGATTAAATTATTGTAAGCTGTCACATGGGTGCTGGGAACCAAATCTCGGGTCCTGTGGAGAAGCCGGCACTGGCCATCTCTCCAACCCCCTGAATATTCTTTCATGCCCAGGAAATGATAAATTAATCTGGATTGCCCCGGCCTGCTGTGGAACAGAAAAGGAAAATGGAGAAAAACCTGCAAAAGGCATGTTTCAAATGATATTAAATCACTCTGAGGGACAAAAGTGGCCTTGCCAAGAGAGAGGAGAAATCACAGTCTGATCAACTGACCAACAGCTGTAGAGAATACATTTTCCTATAGATAAGAACTATAAGATCTAACCCACAATGCTTTAAGCCTTTAAAATACACAATCAGCAAAGGTTTAATTATGGGCTTAGTAGGGCATGTCTGTAGAAGCAGGGGGTTATCAAGTTTGATAGCAGCTTGGGATACATAGTGAATTTCAAGCCAGCATGAAGCACATAGCAAGACCTGTGTCGATAACAAACAAACAAACAAACAAACAAAC
Organism: Rhynchomys soricoides; assembly: GCA_019843965.1. Lineage (NCBI taxonomy): Eukaryota > Metazoa > Chordata > Mammalia > Rodentia > Muridae > Rhynchomys > Rhynchomys soricoides. The sequence continues at coordinate 2,043,132 of JADRCH010000330.1, forward strand.
CTTTCCAACCGTGGTACTCACCCCTCCAGGTAGTGGAGGAAACGCTATACTATTTTCTCCTGCTGATACCCATTTCAGAAGTTAAAAATGCATTTAAGCATATGTCCATAAATGTCCAGAGGATCAATGAGACTGGTTGAATCCCCAATCAAAGACAGGATGTCAAGAATAATAAGCCTAAAACTCGGGCACTTTGGCTGAAATTTTTGACCCAGGAGGTAAAAGTTCAGTAAAATGTCAGTGGCCCAGGAAAATGGGGTCCCTAATAAGCCCATCCCAGAGGAAGCTGGACTACACCTGGGGAGAAGTGAGACCAAAAAATCGACTGTTCTGCTACACGTGGATCTACAGCTCAACTTGTACCTTAGTCACTGGGCTGGCTTTCAGAAGCCAGATTTAAGCAGAACACAGAAACATAATTTACACTAATTCCACAAACACTTAAAACATAGCACACTGCATACAATCAAGGACAAGAAGAGATAAGTTATGAACTTACTGTCTTAGTTAAGGTTTCACTGCTGTGAACAGACACCATGACCAAGGTAACTCCTATAAGGACAGCATTTAATTGGACTGCTTACAGGTTCAGAGGTCCAGTTCATCATCAACAAGGCAGGAACAAGGACAGCATGGTGCAGAGTTCTACATCTTCATCTGAAGGCTGCTAGCAGAATACTCACTTCCAGGCAGCTAGAACTTGGGTATTAAAGCCAAGCCCAGTAACACGCTTACTCCAACAAGGCTACACCTTCTAATAGTGCCCACTCCCTGGCCCAAGCATAAATGAACCATCACATTCCACTTCCTGGCCCCACAGGCTTGTTCAAGCACATGAGTCTATGGGGGCCATACCTAAACATAGCATAATGCAAAATACATTTAGTCCAACTTCCAGAGTCCCCATCGTCTATAGCAGTCTCAACAATGTTAAAAGTCCAAAGTCCAAAGTTTATTTGGAGACTCATCCAATCACTTAACTGTAACCCCCAAGGCAAGACAAGAAACCAGCTGGGCAAACTCTAAACTCTGCATCTCCATGGCTGATGTCAAATCAGTCTTCAGATCTCTAGCTCCTTTTTCATCTTTGTTGACTGCAACAAACTTCTTTCTCCTGGGCTGGTTCCACTCACTATTTCCTCAGTAGATAGCCCAAGGCTTTGGTATCTCAAACATCGTGGGGTCTCCAAGGCAACTTTAATATCTGGGATCCACACATGATCTTCTGGGCTCCTCCTAAGGGATGGCATCACTTATCCAGCCCTGCCCTCTGTAGCACTCTAAGTTCAGGCTGATCCACTCCACTGCTGCTGCTCTTAGTGATCATCCCATGGTACTGGCATCTCCAATACACTGGGGTCTTCTGCTGCAACTAGGCTTCACCAATAGCCTCTCACAGACTCTCTTCATAGTGCCAAGCTTCAAATCCCTTGCATGACCCTTTCAGTCCTGGGCCATCAACTGCAACTGAGGCAGCACCTTCACCAATGCCTTCCATGGCTTCTCACAGTGCTAAGCCTCAGCTGCTCTTTATGACCCCTTCATGCCTTCAAAAACAGTACCACTTAGGTAACTCTTACATATTACTGAGTACAGCTATCTTTGTGCTCTCAGAAAACACTTCCAGAAGATTTCCTCTCAGGATGCTGGTCTCTTCTTAATCACCACTAATTTCTTAGCTCCAGCTAACCAGCATCCATTGTCCCAGTAGTTCCTTCTATCCTTGACTCTAAAGCCAGAGACACATGGCTGAAGCTGCCGTGTTCTGCTGCTTGCTGGGGATGGAACATGGCTCCCTCCCTTATTCTACTACCAGCTTTCTAATCTCCAACTCCCTCACTGCCTAAGCTTGGCTGTCCCGGAACTTGCTCTGTAGATTGATCTTAAACTCAGAGATCTGCATGGCTCTGTATCCTGGGATTAAAGGTGTGTGACATCTTGCCACAAAGTCCCACTCCTTTAATCTGGTATCTTCTAGAACACAGGATTCAGCTCCGTTCTATTTCCTGGTGCCCCTTTAATATTTAAACCATATTTTATTTTATTTGTCCTTTCTCAGCTTGCTACGCTTGTTCAAAACGCTCTTCCTGAGACTTAACCAGAGAACAAAGTCTATGATGGGCATTTCTAAGACTTCCTTTGTCAATGAAATTAATCTAAATCTCTTTACCTTAGCTTTAAATAGACTCTTCAGACAAGGGCAAAGAACAGCCACACTCTTCACCAAAATACCACCAAAACAGTCTCTTGACCATATATTAAAATTCTTCTCCTCTGAAACCTCTAGAGCCAGGCTTCCACAATTCAAATCATTCTTAGCAACAGTGTCTTCCATATTCCTACTAGGATGGCCCACTAAACCCCACTTAAAACATTCCACTGCTTTCCAAATCCAAAGTCCCCAAATTCACATTCTTCCAGAAAAAAATATGGTCAGGCCTATCACAGCAATACCCCAGTCCCTGGTACCAACTTCTGTCTTAGGGTTTTACTGCTGTTAACAGACACTATGACCAATGCAACTCTTATAAAGGACAACATTTAATTGGGGCTGGCTTACAGGTTCAGAGGTTCTGTCCATCATCGTCAAGGCAGGAGCATGGCAGCATCCAGGCAGACATGGTGCAGGAGGAGCTGAGAATTCTACAGCTTCATCTGAAGGCTGGCAGCAGAATACTCACTTCTAGGCAGTTAGAACTTGGGTATTAAAGCCACACTCAATAAACACGCCTCCTCCAACAAGGCCACACCTTCTAATAGTGCCCACTCCCTGGTCCAAGCATATACAAACCATTACACTCACAAATAGTTAGAAACAACAGAGAAAACAGGTACTGCAGCAGACCAACAGAAATTACACTACATTCAAAAATATAAAACCAAGTGTGAACACATGCTCTAGGCTGAAGATGCAGCTCAGTGGTATTGGAGAACAAGCATGGGTTTGATGCCAAGCACCACCAAAGAAAACAAAGTAGCACCAAACTGACAAATCTGAAAATTCCAAACTCTATAATCAAATTACACAACAGCTTAAGTCAGGAACCCCTTACTTAGTTTAATGGAAGATGACAAAGCTGCAGAGAGGTTTAATAAACTACAATGCGAGCTTACTCTAAGGACAGCATGGAGAAGAGCAGGTAGAGTACAGAGGGTTAATTTTATTTGACTGTTACATTTTATTTGAGGCAGGTTGTCTTTGTACAGCCCTGGCTGTCCTGGACTGGCTTGTAGACAAGCCTGGCCTTGCTTTGTAGACCAGGCTGAACTCGAACTCAAAGAGATCTGCCTGCCTCTGCCTCTGCCTACCAAGGGCTGGGATTAAGGACATGCATTAAGGACTCTCTAGCACATTTTAAAGTAGACACCCCCTTCCCCCAAAAACAGCTAAGCAAAGAGTAATAAAGGAAAAAATAATGGCTGAAGAAATAAATCAGTTTTTCCCCAGAACCCTAGCAGAATAAATTAAAATCTATATTGAGGGCATATTGTAGAAAATTGGGGGTGGGGGGGAGGGATAGGTTTAAAGTATTTAGAAAACAGGCAGTTACCTTAGACTGACAACTGAAGTCACAGATAATGGAGTAGTATCTTTAATGTGTTCCAAGAAGATAACCACCAAGAGTTCAGAATCTAGCAAAATAACCTTTAAAAATGAAGGTGAGAGTGTCATGAGTGCTGTGCAAGGATCCGTAATCCCAGCACTCAGGGGGCAGAGGCAGGTTGATCTCCGTGAGTTCAAGGCCAGGCTGGCCTACAAAGCAAGTCAGGAAAACCAGGGCTGTTACACAGAGAAACCCTGTCCAAAACAATCAAGCAAACAAACAGTGGTGGAGCTCCAAACTGTCTGTACTCGACGCCTCTTACCTGCTCTGGTCAGGCTGGTCTACAGGCCAGTCCAGGACAGCCAGGGCTGTACGAAGACACCCTGCCTCAAATAAATAAAATGTGGTAGAGTTTAACACTCTGCTCTTCTCCATGCTGTCCTTAGCGTAAGTTCTTATTTGTTGTAGTTTACTTAAACCTCTCTGCAAGTTAGTTATCTTCCATAATGAAATTCTCCTCCTCCTTTAAGTATGCCTACCACCACCCTGACTGATACTGCGAAGTGCCTGTACTAAGCAGTTAACAAATGCTGGCAGGCCACTACACTGGGAGATCAAATATATTCTACCTAGGAAACATCAGAGCAAGAGCAGAATTTTGTGCTGTTTTGCTATTCAATCTCTCGCATTTCAACAGTGCCTGTCTTACGTGGAGGCCTAAGAGAGAACATGAAATGAATCCATATGATGAACAGTTTTCAAAATACTAGATGCTATGTTCAGCTGAACATAGTTATTTGTTCTCTTTGTTTCTACAAGAGGACAATAAAGATCTAAATGTTGTACATTCTAAAACTAAAGGCAGTAATTACAAATAAATGCTTATAAGTACAGCTAACTGGGATATGAAAACTTTCCCAAACTATGTTCCACAGGTATGAAGACATATTTATTGTTATCAGAATAGGGGTTGCTTGTATATTTGTATCTCTGGAAGATCCCTACATACTCTGCTCTGCTCCCAGGAAGCACTGCCAGTTTACAAACACACCAATCTTCATGGTTAAAGCATACTGTAGCTTCCACCCAGGCTGGAGAGGAGGCTCAGTGGTTAAGAGCACTACCTACTCTTCAGGGGACCCAGGTTCGATTCTCAGCTCAGAACTGCCTGTTAACTCCAGTTACAGGAAATCCAACACCCTGTGCAGATGTACATCCAGGCAAATTATCAATGCACATAAAAATAGGTAATTAAAAAAAAAAAACAAAAAACAAAAAACAAAAACCAGCCCTTCTCATCATTCCCAGTATCCCAAAGCAATCCTTCCCTTACTCTTTAAGGTCCTGATCAATCTAATGTTATCTCTTCTGAAAAGGCTATCTCAACGCTATTACCCAGTTAATTACCTTCTCCTCTATTCAGATAGTGCAAAAGCCTTCCACAGAAGGCAGTGGTGTATTATTCACATACCTTGTCTATGCACAGTGGGACTACCTCACTAGGTAATGTCCAAAGGATGGTCTTATTTTATGTATTCTTTGATCTCTCTACCCTTAAAAACTATCTTAATGACTATTCATAGTGAGGATGCAAAACTGTTTGCTAAGATTGGGAAAAATAAATAAAGAGGAGCTACACCAAATAGGAGGAGACTGAATAGAAAGCTAATTAAAGAGATGGTGGGATCCTGGATTAGACCTTGAAGATGAAAAGACAAACAGGAGGGCCTTGGGACATCGTTCAGCACTAACGGGGTTTGCTGTCTGATGTCTAGATCACTCTCTGGAACCCGCATGGTAAAAGGCGAACTAACTCCCACAATTCCCACAAGTCGTACTCTGAACACCATATTATGTGTGGGTGTTCACACACAAACAAAAATCGGTTGTCTATGCACAACCCCCACGAGTTGTAGTTCAGTTAATAGTACTGTACCAAAAACTTTCCCAGTAACGTTTTGGGATTTGTCCCGCAGTTTATATAAGCTAAGACCAGAGGAAAGTTCTAAATGGACATGCATAAACACTGCGCCCAATGTGGACGCAGAGCAGGTGGTTCAAAACCATCCTTAGATATGCAGAGTTCAGGTCAGCAGGTGTCAAAAAACAAAAGAACCAATATTATAAGTGCAAGGCTATTTTTGCAACTTTCCAACAATGTAAAGTTATTTCAAAATGCTTTCCTTTAAAATATTTATTTGAATGCTTACATCCTTGTGCCAAGTTACAGAAACATCATAACAGAGTTCATGTTTGATACTACGTTTCCAGGTAATGTGACAAGTCAGCTAGGAAGAGGTGAAATGAATCACTGCCACATGTATACCTTGAGATTTGACCAGGAATGAATTCATATACACACATGTCAAGTATAATTAAGAAAAACCCAAGTAAATAACTGTGAGAAATACAAAGCAAATATAATAAACCTGCAGACAGTTCTCTAGCTGGTTTAGTCAATAAAAAGAGCTGACTTCTTCTGGCCAGCACTGTAAGTATTATCTGGGTAACATGGACTCGGTGAAACCAAACTCTGAAGAAATTCAGAATACCACGGACCAAGAAATACAAACATAGGGAGTCAGCCTCAAATGTGAATACCGTATCAAAAAAGATGATTGAGCAGCTAAGAGCATTTGCTGCTCTTGCACAGGACCTGGGTGCCATTCCCAGCACGTACAAGTCAGATCACAACTGTCTGTAATCCAGGCAAGGGGATCCAAACCCTCAGCTTGCCTCTGCTGGCATTAGGTATACACATGAAACATATACGTACTGACAGGCAAAACACTCACACACAGAAAATAAAAACAAACCATGAATCATCACAAGGCATCACTCCAAACATTTAGGACTATGGGTATAACCAAGGCTGTGTGCATGATGTTCTCAGTAAGTGAGGCAGCACCATAGTATCTCAGGGTCACATCAACGGTAACATTCGTGAAAAACTATAGGTTTTAATTACGTCACAGGCAGGGTAAATTTTACGGCACTTGAAGGCAATCTGAACAATGGCAGTGAGCAGCAATATTAGATCAATAATCCAAATAGACCCACCAGTATAGGTAACCTTTTGAAAATGTTTCTATTTAAGACAAAGCAGACAGTTACTTATCTAAAGTCTAATTTTGAAGGAAGGACATAAGCTTTAATCTACAGATATTCCTTGCCTTGCTGGGGATTATTTGGAACCATTAGTTCTCTTGAGCTATATACATTGATGCTTTGTCATTAGGCTTACCACATAAATAAACATACATGTTCACCAAAAAGCATGTGTTAATAAGAACCTGAGTTTTTGTTGTTGTGTTTTTGTTTTTTTTTTTGCTTTTAAGGAAACATAAAAGTTGTCTTTGAGCCAAGCAGTGGTGGCATGTACCTTTAATCCCAGTGCTCAGGAGGCAGAGGCAGGTTGGTGGATCTCTATGAGTTCAGGCCAGCCAGGTCTACAGAGAGTTTCAGGACAGCCAGGGCTACACAGAAACAATGTGAAAGTCACGTTTGAAAACAAAGCAGAGTGTGCCAAAACAAAATCCACCTGTGCAGCATGTATACTAGAATATATTCTAACTACACGGGTTTTTAAAACTGTTTAGTTAAGAGGGAAGTGGAGATGCTCATTACTACAAAAGCCCTTAAATTCTTGAACTAGCTGCTTCAGAAAGTCACCAATTTGGCTGAAGTCCCCAATCCATAAGTCTCTAAAATTTTCCAAGAGAAATAAATTGCTCTTAACCCCTACGGTAAGTAATCTAATGTGATAAATACTGAGCTAACTCAGCCTAAATTAGTTCTAAGAATCTCATATTGAAAAATTATATTGAAAGCTACCCACATTAATTTTTCAAGTTAAAAATAATTCACTTAAATAATAAATAATGTTAAACTTTATTTTTCATTCCATGAGAATAGCATCTGCTTCTGTCACAGGACTTTTAATTTCTGGATTAACTAATTACATTAGAAAACACCCTGACACATGGGCCTCGGGTATACAAGCTTTCTTGCAGTCATGTGCAGTCATGTGCACTCTCTCAGAAGAAGGCAACAACAGTTGTTGCTAGAGAGTGGGACCAAGGTGCTTCCACCACAGATCCAGGTCTAACTCAGAGCTTATAGAAAAGCAATTAACACAGGACAGATTTTAAACTTATTCTAAAGTTTACCAGAGAAATGCATAACTTCAAATATCTCCAAGGAAAGACATGTAGAGCTACCTAACTACACATCAGCTATTCTGAATAGTTGACTTCTCCCACTTTTCAACCCCCAAATTCAATACTTCATCTGACACTTGTCTCCAAGATTTTCATAACTACCACCTAGATTCATTTTTTGTCCACAATTGACTGAACAATGTAATCTATAGCAGCAGGGACACTCTACTTTCAGTTATCAACAAATGTTCTAAGCTGCTGGCCCCTGGGGCTGATGTTGGGAGAAGTGGGTCAGAGAGTGCTTACCAGGCCAGCGCGGTCAGTCCGCCCCATCACAGGGACAGGGAGTACAAGACGAATGTACACGGCCACTAACTGAACTTGATTGTGATGAAAGAGTTCCACAGAATAAGAAATGGAGGGGGAAAGTGTCTCTAATATGTGTACAGAACACAGGTCCGTGTTCCTCAAATCAGATGTGGGGCCTCTATTACTGACTGCATTCTCAGCTGTTCTAAGTGATGTTAAAGGAAAAGGGGAGACAAGAAGCAAAATTCTCACATAATAAATAACTCTTGCGACATAAACTAAAGAAATAGCATTAAACCACAGAGTCTGCTTTATAATACAGCCACAGTCACTGCATTCTCTCTGATCCGGATTACAAGCAACACTCGGTCATTCTAGAAAAATGTCCCAAAATCTTCTTTTAAAAGAGGTAAGTTGAAATGGAGAGACGAGTTGAAATCTTACAACATTTGCAAGTAATACTTCAAAAGCATGGTGAGAAGAAAGGCAGTGAAGGTATAGGAGAACCAGCATCATGCCTGCTAGCAAGGAGCTGGAAAAACAGCGCCTGTGGTAACAGCGAGAGCCAGTGTAGACAATTAGAACTATGTTGGCAATATGATTTAAGGATGGGTGGAGCCCACCAAAGCCCTAGGTTTGATGTCCACGCATACAAGAAATGATAAATGATAAGTCAATTAATTTAAAAGTTGGGCATAGGGGTGCGTGCCTATACTTTCAGCACTCAGGAGGCTGAGATAGGAGGCCACAAGTTCTAGGTCTGTTGGGCTATACAGTAAGGTCCTGTCTCAATACACAACAAACAATAATGCTTGTTGGAGGTGTCAGCTCAGTGGTGGCATGGTTACCTTACACACATGAAACCTGGGGTTTGATCCCCAGCATAGCAGCAGTAAATAAACATACACACAGTTTCTAGGAGGAAAATACCATGTGACATCCTCATGAGTCAATGAAAGAGGTCTTGAAAATGGCAATGGTAGCGTAGACTACACAAACATGTCCAGCTCGGGATCAAGGAGAGAGCATGAGAGCACACAGCTCCTGACTGTGCACCCCACTTCATGTCACAGCAACAGTGACTCCAGTTCTGTGGATGCTCAAGTTTACAAACCTAGACAGACTTCCTCTCAAACTCAAGCAGACTCAAGGGAGGCTAGTGAGAAAGGAAGAGAGGCCAGGCGAATGAATATAGGTAAAACCCTGCATTCAAAAAAGGAGGAGGAGGAGGCAAAGGGCTAGCTCGATGACTCAGTGGGTTAAAAGGAAGAAAACAATAGCAAAGCAAAAATATCTTAAAAATTAATATTTAAAAAAAAAATACTATGCTTGCTTCAGCAGAACTTTAAATAGCTTCTATTAGTTGAGTACTCCAAAGCAGTAAGAGAGCTTCAAAAAGCAGACTGTTGTTACTAAAAAGTAACAACAAAGGAGTTTAACAAAGTTAAGCTCCTTTCTTCCGATAAAATTACCCTCATGGACAGGCTGAAAGGGGAGAGATAACAAAGTCTCCATATAGCACCATACACCTGTAATCTCAGCACTCAGCAGACACACAACAGAACCATGAGTTAAAGGGACAGACAGATGGTCTCACAATGGACAGACAGGATTGATTGATTGATTGAATGATTGATTGATTGCCTATCTTTTTTCATGCTATAACTACATAAATAAGTTAGTTTTAAAGACAGCTGGGTACAGACTATCAGAGCAGACTGGTAACCGCAATGACAGCAAGAGGTCCTTCCTGTGCCACATGCTATTCAGTGCGTGCTTGGCCTCAATGCAGCAGAAGAGACTGCAAATGTTTGGAGAGAGCCCTTCAAGAGCTCTAGGAACTAAAGGAGGTTAAGAGCTCAGAAGCTGGGCACTGAAGTTCCTGGAAACACTACAACTATACGAAATGTCCTTCGAGACAAAGGTTAAAAATCACAGTGTGCTATTTATTCACAAGACGCCCAGGGCAGGAAACTGAGGCTTGCTGTAGAAAGCATTAGTCACCACAGCACCCGATCCAGAAGGCCAATAATCATGCAGAACTAAGAGTGAAGGGAAAGCCCTGTACAGATAGGTGCAGAGGAGATGGGTAGGGAACACCAACCAGGAAGACTATCCAAGAAGACGAATGAGTCTAGTTATCACAGAGCTACCCAATCTGAGTCCTCCCACCTACTATCTGTGAGAAGTTGGGTAGGGAGCAGTTCTGTGTAACTAACTGCAGGACTGTGGAGAGGTCCAGAGACTAATTACTTTATCTTGAGCTAGTTCTAGGTCTTCAGAACAGCCAGCCACTCCTTGCCCACCCCTGTGTCTGAACTAACATCTTGTGACTAATAAAGGCCTTTTAGAATCTATTAAGTTAACAGACTACTAGCTTCCACCAACACAAAAGCTACGAATGCCATAGCCTCTTGGGCTACAGAAAAGCTTCTCCCACCCTGCTATAACTGCCTCTCTGACGTCCCCACCAGTTTATTTTAAACTTGTTTTGATTTATGGCTTCTTTGTTCTGTATAACTGTGGAACTCCATGAAACTGCTTCCATGCTGAAATATGGAATCTGGGGCACCTAACTCTGTGTTCCCAGGCTATGTCACTCAAAATTGTTCCAGAAAAATCTATCTCTTCTTCCCTTTGAGATAAGAACTGTGTTTTTTACGTAGACCCAGGGAAGGTGGCAGAAAACGGGCCTGGTCATATGTACATACATGTTAATATGACCAGGGTGGCATGTCCTCTAACCTCTGTTCCTCAGAGGTCCTCTGTCCCCATTGCTTACTCCTCCCAGACTCTTCACATAAAGACATATACATTGTGATTAAGAAACTTTGAGCCTGGCAATTGTGGTGCACACCTTTAATGCCACATGTGGGAGGCAGAGGCAGGCGGATCTTTGAGTTCAAGGCCAGCCTGGTCTCTTTCAGAACAGACGCCACTCACATCTACACTGTTTTCTCTATCATGACAGACAACAGCAATCCAACTCACCAGAATGTGTTTTGGTTCAGTGGACAAGAACTTATACAACATTTTGGAAAGGGAATCTCTTGGGGGGGGGGCGGTAATAAGTACAGCTCCACTTCCCACTGTGACTGTCCTGTTTGGTACAGTATATCCTTGGGCTGATTCCGTGCCTTGTTTCTTCTAGTACTTTCCATTGCAGTCGCAGAGTCATCTGCTTCAGGATGGCTTTCTTAATATGAAATATGCTACCTTAGTTATTATTTGCACTTTGTAAACTTACTGATATTTGACTATTTTTGACCATAAAAATGGCAGCTTCACACAGATCGCATACATCCACTCTCTACTTCTACACTAGAGGAAGTACCAACCAGAACCACCATTAGCTTAGACTAAATGGGAACATTGGGAACATGTCTGAAATATCATACCCAGACCCTCTCAAAAACGTATACATATATTGAGTTTAATCTGTTGTTACTGCATCTTTCCTACCTCTTAGACCAGGTCCTGTTGCAATTTCACTCCTAATGGATTATAACCCACACTAAAAATGTCGTTAGTTTCATTAAAACTAAGCTTCACCAAGGTCCTCTTCCACAACTCTGTTAGATAACATCAACATGGTGCTCTCCCTGTAAAGAACCCCCTGGGCTCCTAGGTGAGCAGGACAACAGCAGGGTGTATGTAAAAGGGCTGAGGGGTGAGACTGTGGCATTTCAAGGAGTGGGGAGAAGTGATCCACCCAGGGTGCAGGACCCCCCCCCCCCCCCCCCCCCCGGATTTATCCTCCAAGCCACACCCTCTCAAGGAAAGTAAGCAGAAGGAGTGGCCCTGGGACATGAGCTGAGAGTCACCAGCTGAGCTGGGATGTCATCTTCCATTAGCCTACTTTCTTACCTTCTCCATCAGTCAGTCAACACCTGACTGACTACAGCTCTGAGAACATTCTTTTACATTACTAATTTAAGGCCTATTTCTTGACAGTTTCCCTGGAGTGCAGGCAGGTTAACTCTGTCACACAGACAGTCACTGTGGCCTGAGGCCATCATCTCTCACGGCGGACAGGAACTGTGAAATTGCAGCTCATGAAAACAGTTTGGAGTCCTGGGTGTTCATTTTAATGGGCAAGGACATCTTTGTCTTTACAGACTGTCAAAATTCCCACGATGGAACATTTATTTTTCTTAATTGCTTTAATTTTAGGCAGGCTATGCTTTTTACTGGAAGCCACCATACTGAGAAAATGTAACTGAGAAAGAATACACTCCTTCATTTGCTAATATTTTAACTTCGCAAATCTTATTTCCTCTCCCCAGTGTCTCCATGTAGTAAGTAGAATTTTAAGTCACAACCTTCAAACTCTAGTGAGGACAGAATTCCTCTAATGATTTACAACTCTCAGACTGCAAAAATCTAAATAGAAAGCCTGGCTATGAGGTAGGTGGGGCCAAAGCGAAATCCCGCAAAAGCGGGATTTCATCAAATCCCGACCTTTGAAAAGAGAAAAGAATAAAATTAACGCCACAAAGTTAATGTCTGAAGTAACCACTGGGGGGGGGGGGGGGAGCAGAGGTGCACAGCTCTATTCCCTTTGAGATGTAAAACTTGTCTAGGCCTGAGCTTCCCAAGACTGGATATCCTGGCAGACACAATGACACTGACGAACTGAAGAGTCAGACAGCAAGGCAGGCCATAAGCAAGGGATGCCCAGAGGAAGGCTGGGAAGCCAGAAGTCCTCACCCTGGTATGCCGACCTTGGTCAACCCCTCTCCCCAGCATGAGCGGGGTCAGTCAGAAGGCTGTGGATCAGTGATTAAAGGTACCTGCCAACAAACCTGATGAGCTGAGACCTCAGGAAGCCACATAGAAGACAGAGAGAACCTGAGCAGGCGTGGTGGTGGTGTAAGGCTTAAATAGTAGTTAGTGCATGGGAGGAGACAAAGGCAGGTGGGTCTCTCTGAGAACCAGGCCGGCCTCAGCTACACAGTAAGACTCGGCCTTTAAAGAGAGGATGAGAAAACTTTGACAAGTTGTTCTCTGACCTATGAATTTTCGCATATAAAATAATGAAATGTAATTTCAAAAATATTTTAAGGAGAGGGTGGTTAGAGATTGACTCATTTATTGCAACTCATAATGGTTATAAGTTCTTGAAAGCTGCAGTTCTTGAGGGGGCAAAATGCCCAGTTGTGAAGAGGCCCTCTAGGAGCAGGGGCCCACAGTTCTATAGCAATATGCCACTGAATTATGCCAATAGGCAATGAGCTTGGACCTTGAACTTCCAATGAGACTACAGTTATAACAGAAACATACTCTTGAGCAAAAAGAACACAGTAAACCAGTGCTTGGACTCACAGAAATACATATGCATCGTGGTATTTCCTATGTACCAACTGAAAGCTAAGCTCGTGGACTCTAGATGAGCTGGCAGTGGGCCACTTTCACACTCTCTAGTACTAGTACTGTGGTGGCTTGAATATGCTTGGCCCATCGGGAGTGGAATTATTAGGAAGAGCGGCCTTATTGGAATAGGTGTGGCTTTGTTAGAGGAAGTGTGTCACCGTATAGGCAGGCTCTGAGGGCTCCTAGTGCTTAAGCTCTGCCCAGTGTGGAAATGAGTCTTCTGGCTGCCTACAGGAAGAGAGTCCCCTTCTGCTGCCTGTGGATCAAGATATAGAACTCTTGGCCCCTACAGTACCATGTCTGCTGGCTCAATGCCACAACTTCTCACCATGATGATAATGGACTAAACCTCTGAAACTGCAAGCCAGCCCCAATTAAATGTCCTTTATAACAATTGTCTTGGTCATGGCGTCTCTTCGCAGCAATGGAAACCCTAAGACAAGTACACAGTGTAAGATTAAAAGCTGTTCTTCTCACTCTTTTTGGATGCCAGGATCACTAATAGGCCTGACTTCCACACAGTTCTGCTGTGTCTGGGCATATGCTAACCATCGAAACTGTGTATCCCAGTGCCTGGAACAAAAACTTACCCACTATCAAAACCAAAATGCACTTAACTCCTGACCCAGATACCAGATTCTCTAACGAGGCAAGCATGAGCCTGCAACTTAGCAAGAACTCTGCCCTTCACATTCAGACAAAATCAGACTGAAATTGGACAAAGCCAGTCCTTATGCTATCTTGCTTTTCTGACACTGGCAGTGGGTAAAACAAACAAAGAACAACAACAAAAATCTACTTGGGGCTGGAGAGATGGTTCAGCTGTTAAGAACAGCTTCGAGGGTCTTCGAGAGGACCCCGGTTCAATCCCCAGTACCCACATGGTTACTATCAACCATCTGTAACTCCGGTTCCAGAGATTCAGATGCCCTCTTCTGACCCCTGTGAGCACTGCACGTATGAAGCATGTGATACTCATATATACATGTAAGTAACACACTTGAACACATAAGAAGTTAAAAAATAAAACAAAACAAAAACTCCACTCATCAGATTACAGTTCCACACATCAGAAATCTAGGCAGCTTCTCTGTCTCTCTGCCTGATGTCTCAGCCACAGTCAAGGTGAATGTCAGACTATTCTGTTATCTGGAAACTCCTGAGAAGAATGCACACCTTGGGGTTCATATAGGTTGTTGGCAGTTTGAGTTCCTACCAGTTGCAGGGTTGGGGAATTCACTTCTTCACTGGCTGTCTGTCAGCTGGAGGCCACTTGTAGTTTTTAGAAGCTACTTCTGCTCCATCTTCAGACAGTAACAATTTACTGAGCTGCATTCTACGCATGCAATTCTACTGCTGCAAGTTCAAAGCCAGTCTGGGCTCCAGACCATATTATCATGAAAGCAAAATGGGCTGGGGTAGGGGTGGGACTACAATGTACCAGTGTGTTTATCTTAATCCCCTAAGAAAATCTCCCCTTTGCCAAACAGGGTAATATAATCACGGGGTGGTAAAACATCTGCAGCTTCTACTCACACTCAAGGAAGAGGCATTATACAAACAGAAGGGCTTTAGGGCTCAGTCAGATTCTGCCAAGCACACTGAACCATTCGAAATCCAGCAAGGGGATGACTGGAGAACTCTGGAAGCCTCTCACACCACGTCACAGCAATGCAGGTAGTGCCTTAGCCCTGCCCTAGCATCCTGGGCAATACAGTTTTTCCATTTTACTTCAACTGATCCTTATCAATGCATTCCTCATAGTCCCAGAAACTGAGTTTCTTCAAAACTTGTAAAAATACATTTTAAAATGTAACTAATTATCTATGAGTCATTGTGTTAACTACTTTGAAGGATATAAATACTTAGCTCCTTTCAAAAGGACTGGTAAATAGTGCAAGACAAAGCAAAGACAATATGCAATTAGTATTAGTGCCAAACAGTCTTAGTTTTAATGGCAAATAATTAATAAAACACTCATACTCAACCATACAGAGGTTTTGGGTTTTGGTTTGTTTTTCAAGGCAGAGTTTCTCTGTGTAGCCCTGGCTGTCCTGGAACTCACTATAGACCAGGCTGGCCTTGAACTCAGAAATCCGCCTGCCTCTGCTTCCCAAGTGCTGGGATTAAAGGCGTGTGCCACCACTGCTGGCAGTGTTTGCTATTTCTTAACTCTAAAGGTATCACAATTTCTGATAAGCTTAAAAAAAAATTGATCAGTCAGTTTTAGAGATAGCCTTAAAGTGGCTAGAGTGTAGAGACATTGATACAGAAACCATAAATCAGAACTCTGACAGGCTGTTTAAAAGTTACATTTTATCTTGGGGTATTTTACCCACATGCTGTGCTTGGTAGAGCCAGATACTTAGTGCTGGGATTAAAGGCATGCATCACCACCAACCAGCATGATTCTAATGAATTAACAGGAAAAACATATATTACGAGAAATACACCAAGGTGGTTACCTATCTGAAGAGTGGTGTCACAGGAAACATTCAACAGTGTTTATTAATGATAAACTTTATTAATAATAATATTTTTGGAAAAGTATTTTTAATTAATTAATCAATCATTTTTGTCTTAATTAGAGTTTCTATTGCTATGATAAAACACTAATACCACAAGTAATTTGAAAGCGTTTATTTCATCTTACACTTCTAGGAAACATCTCTGAGGGAAGTCAGGGCAGGAACCTGGAGGCAGGAACTGAAGCAGAGGCCATGGAAGAACACTGTTTAATGACTTGCTCAGCCTGCTTTCTTTATACAAGCCAAGAATGACAACCCCAGGAAGATATTACCCACAAAGAGCTAAGCCCTCCCATATCAACGTTAACCAAGACAGTGCCCCATAGACTAGCTAGCCTAAGGCTTACTGCATGGAGGCCTTTTCCAACTGAGATTCCCTCTTCCCAGACAGGTCTTCATTTGTGTCAAGCTGACAACAACGACAACAACAACAACAACCAGTACATCATTTTTCCCAAATAAACTGGGGCAACTCATGATACCTGACTCAACCAATTTTTCTTTTAATTTCAAATTTCCTGTCAGGTTTCCTGTACTAGAAAACACAAGCTGTTTTAAAGCACAGAGGGTTTGGTCAGGATGGGGGGCGTGGGG
Organism: Rhynchomys soricoides; assembly: GCA_019843965.1. Lineage (NCBI taxonomy): Eukaryota > Metazoa > Chordata > Mammalia > Rodentia > Muridae > Rhynchomys > Rhynchomys soricoides. The sequence continues at coordinate 2,059,641 of JADRCH010000330.1, forward strand.
GGGAGAGGAAGAGGGGAGAAAGGGAGGGAGGGAAGAAACGAGGGAGAGAGAGCAAGTGGAGGGGGAGAGAGAGAGAGAGAGAGGATGCAACCCCCTTTTGAAAAATCTGAACAAAGAGGCAAACTTGCTAATAGCAATGACTACAGCTGGAAGATACCAGAATTCAAGCTAATAAAGGCATATGGGAGGGAGACAGTAGGGCAGGCTATGCACAGAAAAGGCAAAAGCAGAGACCAGAGGGGAGATGGTGAGCAGGCAGGTGGAAGGAGGACAGACAGAAGGACATGGTAACCAAAGCATCTGACCCTCCACCTCTTCCTTTGGTATACTGATATCCAAGAACATTCCATTCTCCTTTTAAACCCAGTAATTTTCCACTCTTTTCAACCACAATGAGCCCAACTGGGGTTTCATTTAAAGCTTAAGACATTAAATACTCCCAACAAAACAAGTTTTTAAAAGATTTTCTAAAAAACCACAATTTCTTACTATAGTCCCCCCCACCACGTACGTGCATGCGCACACACAACTTCTTCAGACCCCAGTGCCCAGCCAAAGCTGGTGGGAATCTTCGAGCTTCCCCACCCCAGTGCCCACACAGAACAATCCCAGGCAGAAAGGATTTGCCCATTAGCTACACTATCTCCACCAAGACAGCAGCCTTATTAAATTACAACTGTTTGAACAAGGTCAAGCCCTCAGAGTTTAATTCAAAGTGTTTCCAGGTATAATGCTGTCAGGTCAACTTAAACAAGCCAACAGAGGCTTTGAGCCTGATGAAATATTAAAACAGAATCTTTCACATCTGTTTTTACCCAAGGATGAAATTACTGTACATCACTTCAACCAGCTCATTAATATACCACACACACACACACACATCTTGTTCAAAGGTTACAGGAATATCAACACTTCAGAGGCCTGCCGTGAGACTGCCCACACAGCCAGAGTGAGGTCACTGAATACTTTATTGGATGTCAATATTTCTTTACCAAATGTGAGATAATCAGTTAGACAGACACACTTTAAATTAAAGAATGAAAAAACGCCACGGAGATAAGCCAGTTGCTTTTGATCTGAACCTTCTAATCACTCACTCGGCTGGCGTCGATAGGTAACTTGATAGCTCACATTGAGCAAACATTTTGATTCTACAGTGATTACTTTATAAAATGGAGGGTTGTTGCATTCATAGTCAGCCACAGAAATCTCATTCTTCAACTTGGAAAAGAGCAAATTAGGCATGATGGAGGGAAGGGAATACATGCCTTTAATCTGGCACCCAGGGGACAGACAGGCAGAACTTGTGAGTTCAAGACCAACCTAGTCCACACAGAGTGAGTTCTAGAGCTACAGCAAAGTGAGACTCTGTCTTTAAAAAAAAAGCAAACAATGAGAAAAGTATAAACATGAAACACAAGAGGTCCATATAAACACTTAAACCATTTCTAAGCACAAGCACTTACAGCACTGAACGTACGCATACCCTGCAACCAGACTAGGGGAAAACAGGCCAAGATCTGGTGCCTTATTAGACACTTCATGTCAGAACATCTCAGAGATCATCCTAGTTCATGTTCAACACCCGCCACCAACCCTCCCACTGCAGAGGGTGACGGTGTGCTGGTGACTATGGTAACTGCCAATCGGGGCTCCTGGGCGTGTCTCCTAGCCCTTCCCTTCTGGTACGTGGAGCCTACTTTCAGCTGGGGAACCCACTGGCTGTGGACAGCTGGCCGGCCCTCGCACCCTAGCCACTTGGGTGGACGCATCCTTCAAACTGCAGTCCCCACGCCTCTGTTCATGGTGGATAGTGCCAGGGGCAGGACCTGCCCGAGCAAGCTGTTTTTCTAGGCCCGTTTGGGAGAAAAGAGTCTTTGTGACTGCTCTGTTGGCAGGACAAATGGCAGTCATTTTCCCATTTCCCAGTCATCTCAAGGGCAGAACTAAAATGAAAAAGGTGCTGCTGCACAGAGGAAGTAAACACAAGAGACGCAGCCTGCACGCGTATCTCTGAGCAACCAGGACTAACACCTCCACAGTGCTAGGTGATCAGCTGTCATTAGATGTCTGCCATTAGGTGGCGTGCACATTGTCTATGTTTAAATATTAGCAATAACGCAACTAAAAGAACACCTACTCTATCAAAGTAGGACTTCATCCACATTTTTCTCTAAAGAATCCCATTGGTCACCATGCAGTGGTGGCGCACGCCTTTAATCCCAGTACTTGGGAGGCAGAGGCAGGAAGATTTCTGAGTTCGAGGCCAGGCTGGTCTACAGAGTGAGTTCCAGGACAGCCAGGGCTACACAGAGAAACCCTGTCTCAAAAAAAAAAAAAAAAAAAAAAGACACACTGGTCTCTCTCTTAAGTTCTTCAAAACTTGGAGCCTACACCCCACAACTCAGAGATTTACATCTTGCACTGCTTTCTTACTGTTGAATATACCTTAATTTCATAATGTGCTTCATATTAAGGAAAAACAGGCTACCTAAGGGTAAAACATTTTAATTATCTCAGTACTGACTAAGATGGCAAGTCCTAGCTCCAACATGCAACTGAAGACAATAATGCCAATACTGATACTTACAGAACTTGCTTCCCTGTAATACTGCAATAATGATGATGATGATGATGATGATGGTGGTGGTGATGATTTGGGGGTTCACTATGTAGCTATGGCTAGCCAGGTTAGCTTTAAACTCACAAAGATTTGCCTGCCTCTGCCTGTCAAGTGCTAGGATTAAAGAAATTTGTGGCCACCATGACTAGATGTTTTTCTTTATCCTAAAAAAATTATTTTTATTTGTGTGTGCTTTTGTGTGTGTGTGTGTGTGCTTGTGTGTGTGCGTGCGTGTACATGTGTGCGTGTGCGAATGTATGCTACATCCCCTGAAGATGGTTACAGGTTTGAAGTGATTATATGGACCTCTTGTGTTTCATATTTATACTTTTCTCATTGTTTGCTTTTTTTTTTTTTTAAAGACAGAGTCTCACTTTGTTGTAGCCCCCAGGTTCAGGGAGAAGCTCACTCTCTAAATCTCCAATATGACACGTGGTGGGAGAGAACCCACTCCTGGGTACTGTCCTCCAACCTCCACACACATGCTGTGGGCATGGGTGTACATGTGCGTGCACACACACACACACAGTTTTTTAAAAGTGGAGAACAGAACCACGGCTGATAAACCTCTAATCTCAGCCCCCCCATGTCCCCCAACACACATAAAAATTCTATCAGTACTTTGTTGTTCCTTTTTTACTAAACAAAGACTCAGTGCCCACAAAGAAAAGGTACAGCCTAGAGTTTTGTTGTCTGCTGTCTCTGCTATTATTTTTAAAATTCATAAATTAACATGGCAAAACCAAGTGAAACTGATCTTTGTTAACTTCCTAGTGGGTCATGTACTTTGGATTGTTAGGGTAAAACAGGTCCCCAGGACTTATGTTCTGACGGTCACACTTCCACTAAAACTGGTCCCCAGGACTTATGTTCTGACGGTCACACTTCTACTAAAACAGGTCCCCAGGACTTATGTTCTGACGGTCACACTTTTACTAACTAGAATCTTAGGGCATGATACAAGCTGAAAAATGAAATCAAGTCTATCTTGGATGAAGCCCACTGCTTACTTAAGACACAACATAGATGCTGACCCCATTTTTTCATAGTCTATAGAACACAAAGAACATGTGTGTTTCGATGGGACATCTGCTGGTGGTGATGCTGCAGGTAAAAGCACCTAAGCAGAGTGGGCTCGGGAGTCTGGCAGGGCTGCAAGGAGAGGGTCTAGGACCCACCCCACTGTCCTAGATCCATGGGCGAGCCTTCCTCAGTCAGAGAACAGCACTTCCCTGGGGTTCTGCCTGGGCTTGTCTGGGCAGATAAGGGTTTGGGGAAGCTAATTTAGGCTCAAGATTATTAAAAACACTTTTAAGTACACTTAAAAAAATGAGGCATTCCAAAATTTTTAAGCATTACATCTAAACACCAGTAGTTAACAAAACAGCAGTGTGTTTAACAGAAAACAGAATTCCAATATAGCAGTCTTCTACCGCACACACAAGTGCACAGCTGAATGATATAATCAAGTAGAGTAAACCATGCTAAATGTAAAGTCAATAAATCCTTTTCAGATTGTTGACCCACACACGCACCAAAGAAAAGACTAAAAGGAACGTAACAGAAGGAAATTAATCATCATGATGCTCTGGTTCAATACTGAGCTACAGTGAGACAGTGTGTGCATCAGTACAGTTTACTTGAAGACTGGAAGTGACACAGTTAGAAGAAGTGGGATTCATTAAACAACCTCTCAAAAGGATCATTTCCTCTAATTATTGCTTTTGTAACACAAGACAAAGACAGCCCAATGTAAGTCTGGTTAATCTACAGTTAGCTGCCAAAGTCTTGCCAGATAAGATTAGATGAGACACATTTTTGGAAGCACAGTTGGTTAAAAATCCTGTTACCTCTTCCTAAAGGGTACGGCTGTCTCTGCCCACAATCACTGGAAGTAACAGGTAATATGGGCTAGATCGTAGGGCAGGGCAGTGAGCTGGGAAAAGAAAGGGGAGAAACTAAGCTGGGTACTCCAGGAGCTCACAGCGCTGGGGTGTGGTGAGAGAGGGTTATAAAACGCCTTGCAGTTCTTCCAGAACGAGGAGAACGAGGGTCTGGCCAGGCTGTGCATAGACACTGCAGAAGAAAGCAGCTGGCTGGCCGGCTGGCAAATCTTCATGTCTGAGCTGTCTTTGGAGGAAGAGAAATAGAGGAGGAGGAGGAGGCGGAGACAACGACTGGAGGGCAAGGATAGAATTCCTTCTTGAGAGCACAGCTAATGGAAGGGAGCAAAGCCTTCAACAGCAGAGGGGACCACGAGGGAAATGACGTTAGAGGCCATCAAGGCTGGAAGGCTGGTGAGACCCAAGGCTGAGGAAGGAAAGTGGCCTGGAAGAATGTCTCCACTGTTGTGAGTTTTCTGAGGTCTGCAGAGACTAGGAAGACAGCTACGGCCCGGTGAACTTTCCAGCATTCAAGACTGAATTAATATTTCAACTACAAAAATACAGTTAGAGTGAAAAGGTAACCTATGAAGCTACATGTGGTGACATTAAGCTGTAATCCCAGTGGTGGGGAGGAAGAAGCAAGCAAACACACACACACACACACACACACACACACACACACAGCGGGCAAATAAGAAGAGGAAGTTACTATCCAGGATACAGAAAGAACTACAATAAGGTCAAAACAATCCAATTTAGATGTCAAAAGCAAATAGAGGGAACTGGATGAAGAGATGGCTGCTGTTCTTATAGAGGACTTTAGTTCCCAGTACCCACGTGGCAGCTCACATCCGCCTGGTAACCACATGGTCCCTATGCCCTCTAATGGTTTTCACAGGCAGTGAACGTGTGTAGTGTACTTACATACAGGCAAAACACTCACACACATAAGAATAAATACAACTGGGCACAGTGATGTACCCCGGAAAGCCAAGCGCTAGAGAAGGCAAGGCAAGAGGGCTAAGAGTTCAAGGCCAGCTAGGACTAAAGTCCTATCTCTATACACATGTATTCATATATAATCAGAAAGTAGTATGCAGAGAAATCGAAGTGCCCGTGTAGTATTGGTGGATTAAAATGTGTGGCCACCATGAAATGTAATGCAGTGCTGAAGACTAAACCCAGGGCTCTCGAAAACATTCTACCAATAGGTTAGGTTTCCAGCATGGGAGATTTCATCTTACAATTCTATCATGATAAACAAACAAATAAACCCAAAACTAACAATGTCAAAAGAAATACAATTAAAGACGGTGAGTTTCCAGTTAATTCCTAAGGGGCCCCTAATGCCTACACGAGGTCACAAACTTTATTATTAGCTGTCTACTAAGTTACTAAATTTACAGTGCTGAGGTTATTGTGAAACTCAAAATTTCACTTCTAACACAGAAATTGCTAGTAAGCTATAAGCTTAAAATCCGCAGGGTGTAAAAGCGGGTGAAAGTGCACTAAATTATAAAAGCCAGCTCCCATGTGTAGTGCTGAGACTGGCTTTGCCGGCACTTCAGGGTTCAATAACTTATCAAACTACCAACTTCTAGTAATCCTTTTAAAAAGAAAAGTCTTCTGTGTACATAAAGCCAAACTTCGGGTATTAAAAAGTCCAATCTAGTCTATAATAATACTAATTGTGATGTTATCCAAAGTAGAGTTCCTTCTCTGAAACTAGCAGCGGGGAAAAGGACATTGATCCCCTGCCTAGTTCTATCTAATGAGAGCACCTTGGCTAGACTCCCCAGGCTGTCTGGTACAGGCAACTATATTCCTCTGGCTCAGCTCTCAGCCTCCATTCTGCTTCTATACCCATAACCTCCTTCCTGGTGGGGGTCCTACACCTGCCAGACAACCAACTGCCCTCTGTGCAGAACACCTGGTCTGTCAGGCATTATCGCTGCCCTCTTTACACATGGTTCCAGTCAAACTGCCACTTTCAGATAGGAGGAAGACACCAGCCTTGGTATTCACATCCCTGGGCCAACCTCACTCTCCTAAAAATGTTGGAAATTTTATTCTAATCTCGGAGCATCAACTAACTGGTAATTAACCCTCCAGCTGGTAAGACACACTCTACCCCAGTGTCTACACTCTCACGGCCCTTGGACTGGAGGGAAGGTAGAGAGGGGAAAGTCCTAAAGAATACTACTACTCTCCGCCTAGAGTTACATGCACAGAATCCACGCCTAGGTGCATTACAAGGGCTGGGTTATGGATGAGAGGAGACACAGCTAGAATGTGTGTCTGGCCACTTGAGAAGTCTTGCAACAAGTGCTTCTAGAATGTCTTTTTAGATGGTGTGGCTATTTAGCTCCTACTATCTGCAGCTTTAGGACCTGGGGCCAAAATCTGAGACAGCAGGAAAATGCACTTTAGCAGTTTAACATCCTGCCACGTGTTTTTATAGTAACAAGGCAGACAAATAAAAATAACTAGACAGTATCCTGCTAAAGCCCAAACTGAGATACTGGGCTAGCAGACACTAAAGGAACCTCCACCACAGAGGGACAGTCTGAATGAAATCCAGTGCCATTAAATGTCCAAGCCACTGCACAATCCAGCACTGCTGCACAGAAACAGAATCAATCCTGTTGACTCAAGCTCCTGAATGACAGGCAGTTGGGTTTAAACAGTGCTCAGAGTTCTCATTACAAGCACACATGGTAGTTCAAGGTATCAGCAGACACAGGCACATAAATGAAAGCCAACTTTACCTGCAGTCCCACTTGGGTGTGCTATCATTGACTATTTCAGTAATCCTACTGATGCTGTCCTGATACTGTCCAGGTTCAAACTCCAGGAAACCCCAACAGCACCCAGAAGGCATGAACAGCAAATGCCCTCTTGAGCTGCTGCACTGGCTTCTTGAACAGAAGGCAGGTGCTGCCACAGCTCACCAGTGAGCACTTAAGATGAACAGTAACTATCCAAAGGCAGTCCTCAGCTTCCTCCTTAAAGATCTCAACACACACACACACACACACACACACACACACACACACTACCATGTGTGATAAACAAGGCTGTTTCTGTCAGTTCACATTATATGCCAATAATAGTGTGGGACTATCAGTCACAGTCAGCAGAAATGAAAGCTCCAGAGGGCTAGAATCATTCAGGCAAGGCTGATGGCAAAGATGGCAGGAAATTCTCTAATTTTTTAATGTCAAATCATGTTGTCTATGTTTGAATTTGTAAATTGCTGCCTATTAAAATATCCATTTACTAAAATGACAAATACATGCTGTGACACTTATGAAATTGTTATGTTTAAAGCATCACAGACATAAATGAGTAACCCCTTGTACTACTTAGGGGGAAGAAAAACAAACCAAGATCTGATCATTTACAGTAATGGCAAAAACAAGCGCAAGAGCTGCCACATTTTCCTCTGACTCCCCAAGGTTCAGATTCCTAAGCTCAGCTCAGCTCAGCAAGGCACCTGCAGAGCCCAAACCAGAATGCAGGGAGTTAGAGGCTTCTTGCCACAGGCAGCACTGAACAGTAAGACCAGCAAGAACCAGGGACAAGAGGGCCAGGGAAAGAGCAGCAGTTCCAAACTGCACTACAGCGAGGGCGTGGCTCACAGCTCCCCACTTGGAGCTCACCTATGCTCTTCTCAACTAGCAGTGCGGGGGGGGGGGGGGGGGGAGCTCTCTTCGCATTCAATTTCACTTCCTCACAAAAACATTCAGCTCTGTGCGTTTTATTGAATGGAATAACACAAGGATGACCTCTTAAAGAGAGGTGGCTGTTTGCAGGGGCTGCAAGGCCTAGAGTGAAAACAAAGTTTGTGTCACAAAAGTAATTCTGAAATCCAACCATTGCGGAAGTACAAAACAAGCAGGCATCCATGCCTAGTACCTTTAACATTGGGCTTAACTCACATTCTAAAGCTCTTATAAAGTAAGTGTGGAGTGACATTTTAAAATGGTGGTACAAAAATATATGATAGCCTAAAGATTGAACAGGAACAAATGAGTCAGCACCTGCGTCCTCAGCTCTTCACCATCTGGCATTGCCTGCCTAACCTCCCTCTGTCAGCTGCCTGCCCTGCTGCCTTGCTTGCACACTTCTTCTCTACAGTGGCCGTCCCCACTGCTCCCCATGGCCACCTTTGTCCCTATGAGCAGCACTGAATCCACCTTCCTTTTTGAGTCCTGCCTTGGAAATCACAGTCTCTGCCTTTCTGTCAGTGACAGCACAAATAACCTCTTGGTCAGGTTTCCCCTGAGTTCCCTGGCAGACTCAGTCCTTCCTCTGTCTCCCACAGCCCTGGGCATCTCACCCGAGCCTTTCTAAATAGCCATTTATGACTCTAGACTCATCTCCTGTATAGACCTCTGAGACCCCAGTCGTGGCCAGGCCTATACTTGGATAACCTTCTCAGAGTTAAAACACCATTGAGTCTGTTGGCTCTTTCCCATTAGGACTTAGCTCTCTAGCCAGAAAATGGCATTGGGTAACTAAGGTTCCTTGATTCTGCCTGTTTTCTGCACCACCATACAATTCCCCACCCCAACAGTGGAAGCCCACGTGACTAGTTATGCCTGGGGAAAGAAGGTTCTAAGCAGCCATTAGCCCTGGCTCTCTAGTCTACTCCTCCCTAGTCTTGGAAGTCAGTGTACGGTTCTCTATCACCTGAATCTTCAGTTACTTAACTCAATGGAGCTGGAAATTCTCTTGGCTGAGAGCAGCATCTGGCCCTGAAAAGTTCTTCAGGGCAGCTAAGTGTCAGGTCTAGCTATCAGGGCAGCTAAGTGTCAGGTCTAGCTACCAAAGCACACAAATGGCTCAGGAGACACAGGTACCCAGGCAGGAGCTATCTTCTAACAGAAATATATTTTCACATTTTTCATTATGTAATTATTGAATACATTTGCAGTGTAAGAGGAATTTAAATATAGATGATGCAGATGAAGCTGAGCCTCCACGGACACCTCCTCAGGCTCATCTCGCCCCTTCCTCCGCAGGTCATCAGTGCATTTACACTTAACCTTTCATCAAATCAAGCTTGTCACTTCTCATGTACATTAAACCTCACCCAAACCAAGAGAGCTTTAACTGTATGCCAGCAATTGTTAGTTGCTGGGATTTCACTAATTCTAAAAAGCTTGTATTAGAATCCATGAAATCTGATCGTGAGAAACAGTCTTTTCTTTCAGAGATGGCTAGATGACCAAAGGCTGGCATGCCATAAATCTCGTCCTCCTTCTGAAACTCCGGCAACTGGTGTTTGCCAACTCTCCCTGGCTTCCCTACCAGACATTCCTAAGACTTCTGTCACATGACTAGAGATCTCCCACCAATGAGGTGAGGTGCAGTCCCCACCTGCATTGGCACTTCTGGCCCCACTGTGCCTGCTTAGCAGGCTCCTCCTGCTCCCTCTGCAAAAGAAAATCGCTTTGCTGAGGTTCTTTCACTTTACGGGCTTCTCTGTGCCGCATTGAGAAAATTCTTTTCTAACGTGATATAATAGATTCTGAATTAATTTATCTTTTGTATACATTTACAATGGCATCTATAAAATACAATACATTTATAACTAGATCTAGTTTAAATAACTTTACTTTGCATAAATGTGACTCTTATAATTTTGCTCACTAAAAATTTAAAAGAGTTTCCACATAAAGTTCTCTCACAAAGATCTACACTACACTTTTTAGGAGCTACATAACATTCCGCATGCTGGCTGTACCACTGTATAGTTATCATCCCAGTACTTAACCATTAACTTATGCTTAAAATGAGCAAAAAAAAAAAAAACCCATGGTATGTGATGTTATTTACACAGCTACTCCAGCACTTCTAAAAGGTCTGAACAATTTACATGCTCACACTATACACGTGTATACATTTCTCAATCACTGTTGCCAATAAAGAATTATTCCTTTTAATTTCTGTCAATCTCATGGCAAAGAAAACATCTGATTGCTTTAATGTATGATCCCCATCACTAATAAGATAAACGTCGCTTGGTAATTGCTGGCCATTCATATTTTTTCCACAGAATGCATTTTTATCAGTTTTTCCCATTTAAATAGTTACTCCTGCTTGCAAAAGGTTCTTCCTTTACATCTTTCATATTTACCCTGTCTTCTGTGCATAACTGGTTGGCTTCTAGGTTATTGTTTGTCTTTATCTGGTGATGTCCTTGGTGACAGACATCTCAAATCTTCAAGCAAATTTACTCTTTTTTATCTATACCCAAGATTATTTCCACAGAGGTGGGATCACTCTCTAATAGAAAGCCCATTCTTTACAAACACCTCTGAGTTCCGGCCAGGCAATGCTCTGTGCACAACTATCCTGAACCTATCTCTAAAAAGAACAAGTACTGGTCAGCTGCCAGCCAGGCTTGGATGTGTCGTTTCAGGAAGGTGTGGCCAGGTTCAGTTCCCTTCTAAATGTCTTGGGCAGAAGCAAGTTACTTAATGTGCCAACCTGGTGAGCCTAACAAACATTAGTTCAGACCAGAGACTAAAAGATGGGACTTTACCAGCCATAGCTAAATTCCCAAACTAGCATCACCCTGATCCTCTCTTGGAAGTGTGCAAATTCATCCTCTATCTCTCATATTCAGATGTAATGCATGCCCTTCAGAACTGTATCCCTGACCTGGGGGGGGTGGGGGGGTGAGGGGAGAATGGGTGTGTATGCGCATGTGCGTTCGAGGGTGTGGGGGAGAGGGGGTGGGGGAGCTAGATGGCAGCCTCAGATGCCATATTTTGTTTAAATACAGTCACTTAGCTGTATTTCAACTTAACATTACGGAACTCTTAACTGTATGGAACTCAACATTAGGCTAAGCTGGCTAGTCAAAAGGCCTGAGGATTGGTCTCTCCAGTGTTGGGGTTACACGTGTGTACACCACCCTGAGCTTTTTAAATGGGTTTTAGGGATCAAACAAACTCAGGTCCTCATGCCTGCCAGGCAAGCACTTTGCCAACTGATCTATCTCCCCAGCTCAACCTGTATCAGCTTTTTAAAAAGTTCTTATATCTCACAACAATACTATTCACTGTTTACTCTCAACCAGCCTAAACTTTCAAAACACCCCCTCAAAAACAACAAAAAACAAAAACAAAAACTGAGGGCCTCAGGATGTCATTCTATATTTGTCCTGTCTGATGACCATGAGACTAATAGATGTTTTAACGAAAACTAAGACATTCGTCTCTTGGTTTCACAAGTCATTACGCTTGGTGCCTACTAAATTGAGGGATGCAGAAACAGAGAGAACAATCGCATTGTCAGAGCTCCTTCGAACAGCACTGTTCTAGATGCATCACAAATCTTGAGAAAGAATCCTTACTCGCAGCCAGTATCAGATCATCAAAGTGGCATAATTAATTTTTAAATCGTTCGTTTAATTAAAACAACAGAAGGAAACACTCTCGATGATGGGAAGAGCTTTTATAATAATATATGTCTCCTCACAATGAAAAATTCGAGCACAGCTCAAGTTCATTTATCTGAGCTGCCAAAATTAATATGGTATGCAGAGGGCAGTGCGTTTTTAGAGCTGCATGAATCCTCTCTCCTGACAGATAAAATGTCTAGCCAATGGTCATCTAGCAAACTAATCTTTGTATAATTCTTAATGTCTTGGATTACGCATAATATGCAAACTCCTAGGGAAAAAAATGTCTATCTCTGGGTTTTAGTGTGCATATAAGCCAAAACATGCAGCTCTTCTAAGATTAGAGAATTTGATGCTGAGCAGAAAGTGGCCAGGAATATGGTATGTAAGAGTGCAGGGGCTGGAAAGACAGACGTCTCGGGTTAGGAGTCCATGCTGCTCTTCCAGATGGCCTGCATCTGATTCCCAGTACCCAGACAGTGGTTCACAACTGTCTGCTAACTCTAGCTGCATGGGCTCTGGTGTCTTCTGACTTCATCTGAAGGATATGACACCAGGCATGCATGTGGTACACAGATATATAGTTAGGCAAAACACTCACAGATAAAATAAAAATATAATTTTTAAAAAGAGAAAGAATGTAAAGTAGAACAGAGCAAAATCAAAATCTCTGTAGGATGTTTCTCTGTTTCTTCTATCTACTGACTACCAATATTCTTTAACAGATAAAATACATAAATAAGAAACTTAGAGTAGTAGGTACTGGCGAGGTGGTTCAGCAGGTAAAGGTCCTGCCACGCCTGACTACCACCTGAGTTCCACACCTGAACTAACAAGGTAGAAGGAAAGAACTGCTCCTCTAGTGATTCTCCGACCTGTGTCTACCCATACACATACACACAAAAGAAACAAATGTAATAAATATCTTTGTTAAAAGAAAAAAGATCGACGGGTGTGGTGGTACACGCCTTTAATCTCAGCACTCCAGAGACAGAAGCAAGAGGATGTCTGTGAGTTATAGGCAGAGAGAGAGAGAGAGAAACAGAGAGAGAGAGGGAGGGAGGGGCCAGGGCTAGAGTCAAAATCTAGAATCTCAGCGATGTCAACTTTATTTATTGCTTTGCCTTTTCCTCTTCAAATCAAACAAACACACAAGAGAAACCATGTACTCTTTGTATAGACATGTAGAAACACTATGACTCATTCAACAAAGACAAAAAAGCTTTACAGTGAAGCAGTGAGGTAGTAAATAGTGGACAACTGTAGCAGTGAGTCAGTTAAGCCTTTGGCTCCTGGTGGGTCACCCGCATGCTGGCCACTTCTAAATTTCCCTGTGGCTAGCAAACACTCCCCTCTGGTATTCCTGTGTTAACATCTTTTAAAATGTATATTTAATCTCTGCAACCCCAGACCCAACAGGGGCCGTGGCCTCTAGGACCACTCTCCTGGATCCTTACATGCAGGCAGGCCTTTAAGTTTCGTCTTTCTCCCTCCCCGTCATGGTGATTCTTCCTCTTTCCTGGCCCCTAGCCCTGGAAATCTAAAAGTCTCATCTCTGTCCTTCTGCCCTGCCATTGGCTGTATGGCAATTCTTTATCAGCAATCGAAGTGAGCTTGGGGCAGGAACCCTCAGGTCTGGAAGCTCCGCTTTTTGGGAGCTGAAATAAGACAAAACATTAGAACCAATCCTCAACATCTAGACAATTTTTACAAAACAGATTTGGATGACAGGCATATGGGTATTAGAAGAAACAATAAATGATTGAATAGTCTCAAGATATAAAATACTGCCCAAGTCTCATTCTGCAGTTCACTGAGGTGTTTGTGATGGTCCCACTGGGCTGGCCACAGCATAACAGAGTTCATGCTAAGATCATGCCCAGCTTCAGAATGGGGAGTGCTCTATTTGAAGGATTCATGAGGGCCTACACCATCCTTCTGCAAGATCCTGACACTGCTGACTTCTGTTAAGAAGAAGTCAAAGGAAATACTTCCCTAAAATACTGACAGGAGGGCAGGGAGACCTGGGGCAGTCAAGGCTGGGATCATTTTGCTCTTTCCCCTCCTTCAAATCTCTTGGTCCTAAAGCTGATGATGATCCTTTGTACTTGAACTACTGTCTTTGAACATCCTGAAAACAAACTACTTTTTCCTTTGGCGAATCTATGCTCTGTGACAAAGCAAGAAATAATATAAGGGGGCTTAGGGCCTGGGGCCTGGGGTACTAAAAAAACTGAAACCTTGAGGACACAGCACAGAACTTTCCTGGGAGTTCAGGTGTTGACCTTGGTCTGAGAGAACAAATGGAGGAGCAGCGCTGCCTTCCATTTCACACACGCACCGCTTATCCAACTGTGATTTCTTTGTAAATTCTCAGGAGCTCAAGAGAGAAAGAAAAAGAAAAAAAAACCAAAAAACACTATGTGACTCATTCTCCCAAACAACCCAGAACGCAAAACCAGAAGTACATTCTCACATGTATACTATCGTTCACGTACACTTTCTTTAGCTCGTCTTAATAAAGAAAACCCATATGGTCACCAAGAGTGTACTATAGGCACATTATTAAATCTGATGCGAACTTCTTAAAATTCAGGAAAAGTATGTGAACCAAGAAAGCATAAGCATCGGCCCTTAGAAAAGATGCCTAGAAGGCAAAACAAAATGTTTTAGCTAGTATTCTCAGGTCTCTTAAATACTAAAGGATTTCTTTACTCTGGCATTAGTAACAAATTTAACTTTTAAACAAAGATAATTTTTTAAAAGTAAGCAATCTCACATGTTTATAAAACAGGCTCTGGGTATGCTGGCTGGAGCATCCCCACTGACATACCTCAAAAACCACAAATGACTGACTACGAAATGGGCCTGGAAACATGTGGCCCGTGTAGGGAATGTCTAACAAAGAAAGGCTTCTTCTAAGTTGCATTGGTATTCAGAGAGGGACAACTCATTACAGATGCACAGTTCTGGTCGAATACCGAGTAATACCTTTGCTAATAAGAGAATATATCTGAATGTCACACCTCTATTTCACAAAACTTAATTACAAGAGGCTAGAATTGAGAAGCACAGACCTGAGTTCCAGAGTTATCAGATAAGAGGAGAATGAAATTAATGTCAAACATTAACCAAAAAGGCAAATATGTATCAGACGCTTAGGATGATGTTAACGGAGAGGCAGTGGGACAGACTAAAAACAGCAAAAAGAGAAAAAAGAAAGTTTAAAAAAAAAAAAAAAGATTCTAAGCAGGGAAGGAGGATGGGAAACAGGGGTCATCCTGAAGAAGGGGAAAAGGGGTTGGAAAGATGGAATCCTTGCAGCCTGGGCAGACATGGCCCCTATAGGCCTCAGCTTCAGGTAGAGAAGCAGAGGGAGACATTTCCTTTGAGACCCTGTCTCCTCATCCTGTCATCCACCAGAGACTGAGTGTATGGCTGCTCTCAAGCTCAATCAGAAGTCAGCCGGATGTGAAAGAGGAGCCCTGGAGTCTGAAATGCCACAGCCCAATGTGTGTTCCCTGGTCATACCCTTGCAACAGGGTTTACCATGTCACTTTACAGTGGCTAGAAAATACACAACTGTTCACAGTGCAATGAAAACTTGAGTGAAATGAGCCCATGGTGGTGGCTCTAGCACTCAGAAGCAAGGACAGGAAGATCTGGTCTGACATCAGTGGACTATGTAGCTAAGCCACCTTTAAAAAGTCCAAACAAATGAGAAAGTATCTGTGAGTAAGAGATTAAATCCTTGTATTTTGACAGGGTGAGGATTAAATGGTGGTGCAGAGAAGGCACAGGGTGTTGACAGCAGCCAAAAGCAAGAGGCTTGGGGCCACAGCATCAGCTCACTACATAATCATCTCAGTTGGGACCCACGGTATCCCGGCAGCAGAGGTGGAGAGAATCAACCAGGGACAACTCTGATGTCTACAAGCCTCAGATCTTGGAGAAATGATTCACTCAAGTGAGATTCAAACTATAAAACTAATAGGGAATATCAAAGCTACCCCTCTGGGTTAGGGATATCCCTGACTCCCTAACCTAGAAGATGTGCACAGTGTGATGTGCCCGGAGGTCCAGCAGTTCCATTCGTGGCTCACATGCAGGAGAAAGGAAAGCGTGTGTTCACAGGGAAGACTGCAGAGGGTGAGGAGCAGCAGAACACATCTGCAATCCTAACACTCAGGAGGCAGAGCTGGAAGGGTCACAAGTTTGAGACACTCACTGGGCTACAGTGAGTCCCTAGTTGTGCACAATATTCACAGCAGCACTGTCATAAACGGCTAAAACCTTTCAAGCAGTGAATGGATAAACAAAATGTGGGATCACTGTACAGTAAAGAAGAATGAAGTACTGATCTGTGCTATGATCCAGATGAACTTGAAAACAGTATGCTTAGTGAAAGATGCCAGCCACAAAAGGCCAGTTACTACATGACTCTTTATGTTAAATGTCTATAATAAGCAAATCCATAGAGACACAAAGTAGATTAGTGGTTGCCAGGGGCTGAGGGAAGCAGGGAATGGGCAGTGACTGCTAATGAGTGTGGGGTTTCACTCTGGGGTAATCAAAGTGTTCTGAAATTAGAAAATGGTGATGGCTACATGACTCTGTGGGTCTACGAAACCACTGAGATGAACACTAAAGGCATAAATTCATGATGTGAATTATACCTCAGTAACAACAAGAAAAACATATGGTGCAAATCCACACGAGTGTAGAGAGCATGGGGGGGGGGGGGATGTGCACAGAATGTCCAGAGGACACTACTCCTTTGTTGGCAGAGGACAGGAACACAAGTTTGATCTCATGAGGAAGGCTCCTGTGAGCAGCATGCAACTCAGGCTGCTGACAGAAGACTCCCTGAGTTTGGGGACAAGGTAGCCCTCAGATCTCTTATCAGAATCTCCTGTGCACTAACTAAGCAATTCCCACAGAGTCCTGCTTCAGGCTTTCTCCTTGTCCACTTAGTTCAAATGATTTATCTACTCTTCAGTCTTTAAAGCAAACAAACAAACAAACAAACAAGCAGAGTTGTTCTTGTCTTAAAAGATAACTCCCTTCCATATTTCAAGGACTTGCAGGATCAGGTGACAGACCAAATGCCAAACCATGCTGGTTTTCTTAGAATTGTTCAGCTACAGAAACACCATAGCCCTAGGCACAGGGTGCCCCTGGATAAGACTATGAACTTAGTTAAGTACACCATGATACTGCTGTAGTTTCAACCAAGGTGCATTTTGAATTGACACAAACCCATCCCCACCACCTATGCCCTTTGTTTTTTAACCAGAGACTTAGAAGCCAGATTCCTGAAACAGAGATGCTGGTCAAGCCTCACCCTCATGCCAGGGATGCCACATGACTCAGCTCAAGCCAATGAAACACAGAAGCAGCAGCCTCTGGGGAGAGCATCATTTCTTGAGAACTCAGCTCACACTGTTGCCCTTGGACCTTTTCACTTTTCTCCTATGGGAACAGAAAGGCCAAGCCTGTGCATGAAGAAGCTACTTTGTGAGAAGTGGTATGAGGAACAGTGGCGCAGGAAGCTGCAGAGATGCTGGATCTCAAAGGTATGAAGCCACTGTGGACAGCTGGCTGCAACAGCAGTGGGCTCCTGCCTGCAACTGCTGCCTCCAAGGGACAGAGAACCCCTACTTGTCTAATCTCCCATGTAAAAAGCTGAGTTGAATACATGCCTAACTAAAGCATCTGAGAAGCTTCCGAAGAGTGAGCCAGCAGTCACTCAAGCTTAAAAGTAGTCACGAAAACCAGTTCAAATGGTACATTAGCCTCATACTTTTAAGAACAGTGGGTTCAGTTTGGTTCAGGTTTTTTTGCTTTTTGTTTTTAAATAAATGAAAAAATTCAAAGGCCTCATTAAAATGCCATATACCTTTCTGAGAGATAGTGTATTTTGAACCAACAAAATGTTTTTCCTCAAGGGTTCCACAAA
The DNA here is from genome assembly GCA_019843965.1 of Rhynchomys soricoides. Classification (NCBI taxonomy): domain Eukaryota; kingdom Metazoa; phylum Chordata; class Mammalia; order Rodentia; family Muridae; genus Rhynchomys; species Rhynchomys soricoides. The sequence continues at coordinate 2,077,526 of JADRCH010000330.1, forward strand.
CATTAGACTTTACACAACAGATTTGAGGAAACTGAGGCCCAGAGAGAATGTGGAAGAACCAGATGTGTAGAGTTAGAAAGAAAGAGCCAGTACCCAAACCAAGGTGAAGCCCACTGGCACATTCTGCCTCTACCTCAGGGATGTGGAGAAGCGACAAGCAGCTTAATGGATGTGACCTTCTCCATAACTAGGTAAGAGTAAGGGAAGGCTCACACGATGACGCCCACATATGACTTAGGAAACAAAAGCCAGGCATGATGGCACACATTCAGTTCTAGCACCCAGGTAAAGCTACCTGCTGCCTAGTCTGATCAGAGTTCAATCGGAGATCAGATCTAACTCCTGAGGGTTGCTGTTTGACTCCACACTTGCACTGTGGTACTCAGTATGCGCACACATATGTACACAATGATAAATAAATAAATGTAAAGAAAATTAAGCCAAACCAACCAAACAAACAAACAAAAAGACAAAGATTTTTTAAGTTTTAGATAGTAAGGTAGTATATAAGTTTGTTTATAAAAATAAATTTTAAGTTATTTGCTAAGAATCTCCTCTCCACTGAAGCCATCATCCCTCAACCCACACAACTTAAGTGTCTATACTTTAGTATATCATTAAATTATCCACACTACTCGGTACCAGAGGTCCAGGCTCTTCCCTCAGTCAGCAGACTGCCTTCTGTCTCTTCCCCAAGGTTAACATACATTCCAGTGATGAAACTCAAAAACAGATCTTCCCTCTGCTGCCTAAAGCCTACACAAACTCACACTTTATTTTTGAAACACACATCTCTGTACAACACAGACTAATCTCAAATTCTCCATCCTCCTGCCTCAGTTTCCTGAGGACTGAGACTATAGGAATGTACCACTCCTGGGTCACCACTCAATGTGGCTTGGCAGCTTCGTTTCCTATCGTACCTCCCCTACACCGAGTCACACACACTCTGGTCAAGTACTACCTACCATCACCTAAACATGCATCCTGGGCAGGCCTCTCGTTCTCTGATCTTCCTATTTCCACTACCTAGAACCCTACCCATAAGTTACCTTTCTCTGCAAAGCTTTCCACAGAAAACAAACTCTCCTGCCTTTGCACTCCAACGTGGTCTGTGCAGCACTAACATCAGTTGTGTACACATGAGTCTTACTGGTTGACCACCGTGTACTATAATTGTGTAAATTGTTACATGTGATCAAGCCCTGAGCCTCACACGTGAGGCAAACACTCTGCCACTCCACTGAGCTGTGTCTTTATCCTGATCCTAACTGAATACATATGCACTTCTTGAAGGGGCACCGAGTGAATCAGATAAGCCAATTACTCTCTGAGGTTCTTAAACAGGAATGCCTGCTATATACCTACTATAGACAAATCTGAGGTGCCCAATACTTGCTAAACTCGGTATCACCACAGCTCCTTATAGAAATGTTTCTACTGAGCTGTGATTTGAAAGGGATGGAGCATGAGAGGCATCTACTCAAGTGTTATATTAGCATTCAAGACCTGACTTCAATACACGCTTTTCTAACTTGTTTACATTTGTCCTTTTACATTACAGTCCTCCATGTTTTATTATATATTTATATATAATTATTATATATAATTGGTATGTCCCATTAATTGGAAACAAAGAACAGCATGGGAGGAAAGGCTACAGCGCCACCACTCAGTGCTGACTCTACAGGATCAGAATCCAAAATAGGCCCTATATTCAGAGAAAAAAAGAAAAAGGAAACAATTCTCTTTGCTTTACCTTCTCTGTGTCTTGACCTAACAACAGGAATTGTATAAGCCACCATCTTCCTTCCTGCTCAGCATCTAGAATGTTTACAAATTAATTATTCATTCTAGACATGGGGCTTATCGGTTCTTGCATCTTAATTATTTTTGAGGCTTTGAGAAAGATCAGCTTATTAAACATATTTTAATAACCCAAGCAACCTAAAGTCATTTTGGAGCTGCGTGCACAGCACAATCACCATACATTACATGGTGATTTAAAATAAGCAGAGGTGCCTCCTGCAGAACCACAAAGTACAGGAAGCCTGCACAATCATACAGCTTCAGAATTTTGGAAACATAAGTCTCATTTCCCCAGCTTCAAGTTATCCCAATATATTTAAGCAACTTTTTCTGGAACCAGTTGGGACTTTTCGTTCACCGTTTTTTTCCCTTGGTAGGTAAGGGGGGATATGAAAACAGGGCCTCACACAAGCCAGGCTGGCCTCAAGCTCTTTACATAGATGAAATGAGGCGGTCAACTCCTGATCCTCTTGACTCTAATCTTCCAAGTCTCAAGAAGACATTCATGAATCACCACACTCAGATTTTTGTTTTGTTTTTTTTTTTTGCTGGGACAGGGTCTAGCTTTGTATAGCTATAGGTGGCCTGGAACTGGCTATGTAAACCAGGTTGGCCTTAAACTCACAGAGATCCTTTTATGTGTCTTGTGTGTATGAACAAAGCATGTACGCTGTATCTATGTGAGACACACCTCTTTACACACACACACACACACACACACACACACACACACACACTGTATTCCCATGGGTGCACATACTTCTTCATATACACTGTGTCCCTATGGGTATACCCACCTCTTCATATACACAGAAGCCAGAGAGGGATACAAGATGCCCTCTTCTATCACTCTCTGTCTCATTTCTTTGAGGCAGGGTCTCTCCCAGATCACATTTTTCCTGCTAGGATGGCAGTCAGCAAGATCCTCATCTCTGAGGTTATAGGCACACTTACAGGACCAGGCCAGCTTGTTACAAAGTCAAATCCTCACACACATGTTCCAAGTGCTCTTACCCACTGAGCCACCACCTCATAGCTCCCAAGCTCACACATTCTGTTTTTAAAGTCATCTTTTGTCACATTGCCCTCACAGACACAAAAATTTCATCACTTAATCAAAATTAAGTGCTTGACTTTTAATTTTACCGTGGAATAAGAGATCTCTCTGAGCAGAAAACTATTCATTATGATAATCACTACAGCAACTAATCCCTAAAAATAAACATTTTCTAGAGCTTAAGAGACAAGGCAGATTCAGACCATATACTGCTCTTGTTCAGATCCCAGCACAGAGACCTGGCAGCTCACAACCACCTGTATGCAACTCCAGCTCCAGGGAGATCTGCTACCCCAGACTCATGGGTACCTGCACTCATGTGCACATAGCCATGCATAGATGTGAACATACACATTATTTTAGGAAATAAATATTTTTTAAAAAATTACTTTTCCCTTAGTAAGTGAAGATGCCTTACAAAGAGTACTATAGAAACTAACAAAAAGCTCTGAGGCTGTAGCTCATTTGGTAATGACTTAGCATGTCTGAAGCCCAGGGGTTGATCCCAGTGTCTTGTTAGTAGGGTGTGGTAGTACAAGCCTAATAATCCTAGCACTCAGGATGTGAAGACAACAGATCAGGAAGTCAAAGTCATCCTGGAGGCATAAGGATTTCAAGATATCCTAGAGTACACAAGACCTCAAGAAAAAAAAAAAAAATTCCAACCAACCAAAGGCAACTGGGGGGAAAAACAATGAGGGAAGAGGGGAGAGGGTCTCAGGAGGGCACACCATCTCTCAAGATCTACAGGTAGTTAATGGTTGCTAGGAGGAATTTTTTTCCAGAAGTGTAGCAACTAGTAAGTTGCTTAAGTTCCTGTAACTAACTCCAATCAAAACCACTGGGTCACAATAAATAAATAAATAAATAAATACATACATACATACATACATTCATACATACATCAAAGTAGAAGAGTGATGAGGAGGCAAGGGGGGATCAATGGGAGCAAGAAGAGTTTAAGGACTTGGTATGGGGGGTGAGGAGGACGGGCGGACGGATAGACGGACGGACACACACACACACACACACACACACACACACGCTCTTCCAGAGGACCCAGGTTTGATTCCCAACACCCATATGGCTATCTATAGCTCCGCCTTCTGGCCTCTGCAGGCACCACACATGCACAGGATGCACAGACATACATGCTGACAATATACCCATACACATATAAATTTTAAAAAAAAATTTTAATTAATAAGAAAAGAAAACTTAGTATTAGCTTTGGAAGCAAGTCCATGTGACAAACACAACCATCCAGAGAGAAAGAAGCTACATGTACCTTCCCCATTCTGTATGAAACACAACAGAGATGATCCAAAGAACAGGAGTAGGAGACTAATTTCCTATCACCAGATTTAAGGAGAGAAGCAGGCTCATTGACATTTCCTGAACGTTTCTAATAGTGGGTAATGTTGACATCAAACTGCCAGGGTAAATATTTGTTCCTTTTTTGGTTTATAAATTTCACGATGATAAAAATTCTGTATATAGAGCTGCTAATTAAAAAGGAGTCTATTTGCCTTGTAAGATGTTTGAGGCTGTGTATTTATTCTACATGAATAAAACGGTACACACTAGAAAGGAACAGGAATTAGAGAGCTGAACTTGGTTGCTTTGGCCTGACAAGTTCCTCTGGGAGTGAAAGGATTTCTTTTGTTAAATCTAAGCGTGGCTTTTCAGGGAAGCACCTGTGTGAAGACGCAGCAACACAGTAAGAGTTACCATGCTCCCACCCCAAAACCAAGAAACAGCAAGTCAAATGTCCAAGGAGATTATTTTAGAGTCCCTCTGCAGCACTGCCATGGTAACTTACAAGGTCCTCTCACGGCCCCAGGCTGCTTTGATATTCTAGTACTAGCCAAACAAAGCCGAGGACCAACCAGCTGTGCTATCTACTTCTGTTCTGACCATCCACATCTGGGTCTGACTGGTTCCTTGCCACAGCACCACCAAACTCTTGCTGTGCATCAGGGATGTTCACAAAGCAGAGGTCTCCTTGGTGCTGTATTTATACAAGGCCACATTGTGTAGGCCACGATGGCCTCAAACTCTCAGTCTTACTACCTCAGCCTCTTGAGAGAGCAGATTACAGATGTGTGCCACCATGTCTCACTTGGGTTATATTTGTTTATCCAACATTTATCTCTGTGAAATAAATACTGGCATTTACAATTTAACATACGAAATTATAAATAACTGCAAAAAATTTAAGTCCTATCTACAGAACATACAGCACCAAACCCAAGACTAATGGCAACTATGGACTTCAGGAGTTAACGATGTCTCCATTTGGCTCATTGGTAACAAACCAATCACTCTGGTAGAAGTGCTGGTAATAGAGGAGGCTGTACATTTGACGGGTAGGTGATACATATGGGAAATCTCTGTCCTTTCTAACAAATTTTAATGAACCTGAATATTACTCTAAACAAACAAGATTGACTTAAAATCATGCACAAACAATATATATTTTGCACAGAGAAGTAACCTCTCAGGATAAGTTGGATAACTCTCCCCATCTGCCATTCGGTACTTGCTGATTATAAAACCGACATGGAGAATGACTGTGAAGATAATTGAGAAAAATCACTGAAGAAAGACAACACATGACAGTCAACAGCAGTCATCCACCCCAGCTAGCTTGTCATTTACTTCCTTAGGACTGCAGGATATGACAACAAAGGTTTCTTCTACGATAAACCTGCCACATGCAGGTTTTCAGTTTTAGAAAGTACCTTAAAGAGGATGCAACCCACTTGGGAGAGTGTTTACCTGGTACACATGATGTCTTAGTTTTGTTTGATACCCAGTACCCCACAAACAGGTTTGGTAGTACACGGCTGTAATTCCATGATCATGAAAGCTGAGAAAGACTGAAATAAGAGGACCCTGAGTTTTTGGTCAAACCCTACCTCAACAATAGCAAAAAGCTTTATTTAGGAAAAAACTGAAACATAAAAAGTTGCAAGACTATTCTGACAACCATTTATCTATGCTCCTGGCTTCCCTCTACCTCTCTCCCATTCTCTGCCCTGCCTTCCATTTGAGATTAAGTTGCAAAGACTGTCGTCTCAATTAACCCCCCTTAAAAATAAGGTCAGATACCAATTAACTGTCCAGTGCCAAACCACCCTGGAAATACACATACAAGTAACATTATGTTTAACAGGCTATATTTGGGAATATATGTATATACAAATACATATATCCATGCAATATCAACCAATGAAAAGAGGCCATGAATTTAACGGAGAGAGGTAAAGGTGTGTGGGTAGGTTCAGAGGGAGGAAAGGAAGGAGATTAATGTTGTAATTAAAATATAATCTCAGAAAATAGCAAACAAAAATGAAAGTTAAAAAAAATGGGTCATCAAGCTTAGGGCATCAAATACCCATTCCATAAACAGAATACATTATGAATCTTCCAAATATTTGCAATTTCTCCATTACAGAGTGAGTACTTGCTTGCTGCAGAGGAAATGCATGGGCCTGGGAGTTTTCAAACTTACCAGTTTTGGTTTGTTTGTTGTTTGTTTGGGGAGAGGGCTGGAATGTTTGTATGGATTCTACCAGTTCAGTTTTAGATTCTGAAGCATTTCTAACATTGATTCTTCAGATTAGGGACACTTAACCTGCATTACTTTTTATACACAGCCCACCCCCACCCCATCACCTATTTAGCTGTCAAGCCTCTCTGTGATTTTAAAAATACCAAGCCAGACATCTTGTCCCCAATCTTACTCAACTTCCCATTGTACTGCTCTGGTCCACTCTGGTATGGCCACAGCAGCTCAAACACTGACTAAGCCCTTCCACCTGGACCTTGCGAACCTCTCAAGTCCTCCTCCAGAAGGACACCCCCTAGGTGGGGCTCTCCAGCACATCAACAAAGCCATCTTCTCACCCCTATTGTACTGGCTAGTTTTGTGTGTCAACTTGACACAAGCTGGAGTTATCACAGAAAGGAGCTGCAGTCGAGAAAATACCTCTATGAGATTCAGCGGTAAGGCATTTTCTCAATTAGTGATCAAGGGGAAGGGCCCCTTGTGGGTGGTACCATTTGTGGGCTGGTAGTCTCGGGTTCTATGAGAAAGCCAGATGAGCAAGCCAGGAGAAGCAAGCCAGTAAGGAACATCCCTCCAAGGCCTCTGCATCAGCTCCTGCTTCCTGACCTGCTTGAGTTCCAGTCCTGACTTCCTCTGGTGATGAACAGCAGCATGGAAGTGTAAGCTCAATAAACCCTTTCCTCCCCAACTTGCTTCTTGGTCATGATGTTTGTGCAGGAAGAGAAACCCTGACTAAGACACCCATTGATATTCTTCATGCCATCTATCACATCCTGAATGTGAATTCTATGAAATCACATGGTTCAGAGTAGACTCTCATCATGCCTAAATGAGGAAGAATAAAATGAAGGGCAGAGAGGGGGGATGGCCACTAAAATGACTTCATTCTATAGATTCAACACTGGCAGGTGTAGTCGGTGAGCTCCCTTTTCCACAGGACAGGACAGTATTGTCACACATCAAGTATCTTACGCACCCTCAAGTAAGTGCTATGGGAGACGCCAAGATTAATGAGAGCAGGTTTCTTAGCATGCTATAATGAAGAACTTTAGAAGGCTGGGAAAGGAGAGAGATCCTCAACCCCAATGAGAAAAAACAGAAGGGCTAGATCTAGTATCAGAAACACAATTTGACTCTGACCTGTATGTATGTGTTTGTGGCCTTGACTGCCTCCAGGACTCAATTTCCTCTTAGCTCAGTGAGGATAATGCCAACCCACCCCCCACCTTGGCTCTTTTGAGAGGACAGGATTTCCTAACAGTCAGTGGGTGGCAGTTCTTTTAGCAAGAAAGGACAACAGGCTCTTGAATCAATGTGGATGTAAGGAGGAAGTGAGCCAGGTCTCAGATAAGCATCAAGAAATAGTCCTCTGTAACACCAACCAAGTGACAAGTCCAGATTGTGACCCCTTCCCATTCTCTATCAGCTAGTGTGGACTCAAATCAACACCCTAGTTGTCTCTAAACACAGGCTGTTTGGGGGGGGCACAGGAGCTCCACCCTAGAGCTTGGAACGCAGGCTACCATGGCATAGACTTAGCACATGACCTAGTGGGCCTTTTCAACCCTGCAAGTTAAAAACTGAATGAAATAGGAATTGGAGAGACGAGTCAGCAGTTAAGAGCACTTGCTGTTCTTTATTTAAGAAGACCAGAGTTCCCAGGACCCACTTTAAAGGCTAAGGATGGCCTATAACACCAGCTTCAGGAGATCAGATGCTTGGATACCTTCCTCTGACCTCCTTGGGCACCAGGTACATATGTGGTATGTGTGTATGTGTATATGTATATATAAATATGCATGTGGGCAAAACCAAAATAAATGAAACTTTTTTAAAAAATCGAATTAAATGTCTCACATACCCACAAACATATTGGTAGGCAATGTGGATAACAGATTTAAAAGAGAGAGAGATCAGTCACAGAGTTTCTAGTGCCATGGAGTTCGCAACCAGCCTAGAAAGTCAAGGTCCACTACTAAACTAGACCAATGAGCAAGGATAGCCAAATCAAGAACATGATACTACAGCTGCTCAGAGAAGCTGAAATTATTGGGAGGCTTGGAGACTTCCAAAGATGGCGTCCAATGTTTTGCTAGGACACGAAGGCCATGTGCTATGTGACTGCCCGGGAACTGGGGCCCTGGCTAACTTCAGTGTCAGCTTCTCTACAACAGGAAGTTTAGTGCATGGCTCAATTACATACAGCACAGGTTCCAGAACATGGAGTTATGTGCCAACTCTCTGCTGTATGGAGCATTACATGGGATAGTACACGCGGCGGGGGGGGGGGGGACAAAGAGGCTCCATGGTGGAGGGAAAGGACTGCACAGAGCACGCCTGCACAGGTAAGCAGGAGCAGGAGTGGGAGACGGTCACCCCTGCCGTCCACTTGTTCTGTAAGCTCAAAAGTTTAACTTTCCCCTCAAGTTTAAAACAACTGCTTTGAGGGCTGGGGACGAGAGCTCAGGATACAACAGCTACCTAGCATGTACGGTTCCATTCAGCCAAGAAATGGCAGCTGAAAACATCTCTTTCAACAGCTGATCTTAAACAAAATGAAAACTATCAAATGGATCAATTTACAAGTGGCCGTTATCAGGTGGGGAGCATCTGAAGACTCTGCCACTCATCCCAATTAAGACACGGAGGAGACAAACTGAAACATTACCAATTCTAACATGCAAACCAAAGTCTGCCCTTGGGGATTTCAATTTCAGGCCTCATGTTTAAAATCTCTGTACATTAACTCTGACAGCATATCAGAAAACATGACATATGTCTCCTGATCACCCTAAATACAACCCCCCAAAAGCATTCAAGTTTGACAAAAATGTGTTGTGTGTGCTGTTTCTAAATAAGCTAGCAAGTAACACAATGACTTGCATTCATGCGAGAGAGGTGGCCAAGTTCTTTTCTTCATGGGGAAGGGGTTTAAGTGGCAAAATAGACACACAGGTATGTAAGGGCACACTATATTAGTATGTTGCTAGCCTTGTTAACAGAACCTGGTGCCCTTTGGAGAAGAACTCTGTATTCTCAGATGGCTAAAAGAACCAGGAGTTTCAAAAATTCAAGGTCAGAATGAGAACCTAAATGCAAAAACAAGAAAAATTACTTTTTAAAAAAAATTTATTTTATGAGTAGATGGTTTGCCAGTATGCATATCTGTGTACCATGTGTGTGTTTGGTACATGTGGGGGCTAGAAGAGGGCATCAAAGACCCTGGAACTGTAGTTAGAGACACTTGTGGGGCTAGGAATTGAACTCGGGTCCTCTGGAAGAGCATCCAGTACTCTCAACCACCGAGCCATTTCTCCAGCCCCCCCCCCCATGACATTTAAAATAGAAAATGGTTATAAAATGCCATGGTAATTTATTTTATTTTATTTATATGAGTACACTGTAACTGTCTTCAGACACACCAAAAGAGGGTATCAGATCTCATTATAGATGGTTGTGAGCCATCATGTGGTTGCTGGGAACTGAACTCAGGACCTCTTAACCTATAAGCTCTTAACCTCTCCAGCCCACCATGGTAATTTTTGCACCAAACAAATAATGCTCATTAGCTCATGTACTCTTCGATGCAAGTAGTTATGCAAAGAACATATGTACAGAAAATATGTAATAGAATAGGCAAAAATACAAATATTTGGGTTATGAAAAAAACTCTTCAGGGCTTCAGAGATGGCTCAGTGGGTAAAAGATTTGTGGTACAACCAGGAAGATCTACATTTGGGTCCCCAAAAACCCACAGAAAGCAGGTATGGTAGTGCTTAGTGTGTGGCTGTCACCTCCAGGCTCCTACAGTGAAATGAGAAGGAAGGAAGAGATTTGAGACTACCCAGGGCTTGTCGGCTAGGAAGCCTGGCATACAAAGCAATTAACAACAAGAGACTGTCTCAAACAAATCGGAAGGCGAGTATCAACACCTGAGACTGAGTCTGACCTCCGTATGCCCACCACGCATGCACGGACACACTTGATATGTTATACTGTTTTCACCATCAACAAGATTACATGGACGCTGATTCTGAAGCTCTGAAGGAGAGCTTAGTTTGATTCCAACAGTGTGGTCTGGTAACAAGGCTGATGTTAACACAGCAGCAGGTCAGTACAACATACAAGCCTTGGACTCTGAGAGCCCCGAACTCCATTTGCCCAGCCCTAATAAGCATGTGATACTGTGCAGCTTCTGAACCACCCTAGGGAGATACTTTCTGTCTTTAACACAGGGCTATTAAGACCTACCTCAAACTTATGAGAATAAAATAAAAAAGCATATGTAAAAGAGACCAAGTCCACAGCCCAGAAGTGTGTGTGCTTAATGACCATGTGCAGACAGGATCATTAGTAGCAGATACATCTGAAGGAAAAAGTGAACTTCCAATTCAGATGACATCCTAAGGCACAAGAAATGGACACACTGTAATAGATGATCTCTCTGACAACAACCAGGCCATCCCATTTTCTGTGTGGTCACCTATACTGTGCTCTAAAGAACCAAAAGGATCCATCCTAAAAAATTCTCCTAGAAAAGAAATAAGCCATACAATTTTACCAACAACTACATCCCACTTCCGTTAAAGTGAGGTTTCACAGGCATTAAGAGGCTGAGACAGGAGGATCCCTAGTTTGAGGCCAGCATGGTCCACAAAGCAAGACCTTGTTTCAAAAAGGAAGAAGGAAGAGATTGGCGGCAGCAGAAGCAGGCTCCCGCAATGGTTTTCAGATTGAGCAGACTCCATACAGAAGTGACAGACTGAAACCAAAACAACCCAAGCCCAGAGTTATACAGCTAGGATTTGCAGACAGATGGCAACAGTAAGGCAAGCTTTGAGTTTCTAGAATAGTTGATAATAAACTCAAAATAAAAACAATTCCGTTATTCCACCCTGATCTTCAGACACAGACTGCCATAAAATTAGGATGCTTCTGGCATCAAATATTATGAAAGCATATTGTCTTCAGCTTACTATATTAGGTAAAAAGTAGTTTTCTAGGACTTGTCAAAATAATAAATCAGTTTTAATCATTCAGTATAATTGAGCAAAAGTTTTTTTTTAAAAAAAAAATTGTTGTTGCTCATTCCCTTCCATGGAAACATGAACAGTGTCAGAAGAAGAGAGCTTTCAGCACTGCTTTGTTGGATACCTGGATTAGAATGACCACCCTTTAAGACAGTCTTTGTGTTCCTCAAATCCCCAAACCAAGCCACCCCAGCAGCTGCTCACTGGCCAACTGGTCTGCAGAATTCAGTGGACAACAAAAGGCTACCTTAATTCAATAAAGAGAAGCAGCACACTCTTCCCCACCACCCAGAGTCTTACCATCTGCAAGGCGGCAGAGCCAAATGCCTAGAAAACAACTGGCAGCATGCAGACATGTCCTCATGTCCCTCATGTCAATGAAACTTCTCTTAGCAACAGCTAAAAAGAAATTGAACAGAGAGAGAGAGAGAGAGAGAGAGAGAGAGAGAGAGAGAGAGATAGATGATGGACGACGGAAAACCTCAAGCTATGATCCAAAAACTTGGTAGTAAGTTATTGTGACTGCCACTGAGGTTTACCGGCCAGATGGGTAATATGTTTTATTCAATTACATTTTGTATGAGGATAACAAAGCTCAAGGCAGACATGATCTAGAATCTCGTCTTTGTTCAAGAACCTTCCAAGTTACAGCAGGAACTCAGTGTGTGCATATGTTTGTACATATGAGTGTCTGTGACTGTGTGTGTGCGTTTGTGTGTGTGCGTCTGTGTGTCTGTTAGAAAGATGGACAATCAAAGACCTAATCACAAGAGCAATTTCAAAGCAAGAGACTAGTATCAATTTAAGCCGCAACATGACATCTCTACACCAAGACAGCACTCAGCTAAACATAACCTATCCATAGTCACCAAAATTTCCAAACAGTGACAATTCAATGCAGACCAAAGCAGACAAAGTGGCACAGCAAACAGCATTCGGCATAGAAGTCTCCTTTCCCAACATGACACTTAGCCCTGATGCAGGGTGTCCCCAAGTATGGGGCTTCATCCCTGGTGGAGTCCCACATGCTCTGAGACTCCAGATGAAGTGAGCTAATCTCAACTGCACAGTGAAAGCCTCTATCTGGTGTTAGAGTGTCTTCAACATCTCCTTACTGCTTGATATTCTTTGAGAGCAGGCCTGAGGCTCAGAGCCTTGGCAAACAATACTCAATTGTAATTCAATAAAATTCTTTAAATAATAACATATATAATTACCTTCGATTTAGGATAAAGAATGCTAATTATAAAAGCAATATAGACCTATTTTTCTGTAAGTAAAGACAGTGAGGCAATTTAATTTTTTTATTACATTTGTGTGTGTGTCTCCACATGCACTCTCTGCATGTATGGAGGTTGGAAGATTACTTGCAGGAGTCAGTTCTGCCCCTCTCTTCTCTTATGTGGACCCCAGGTACTAAACTCTTCTCCAAGTGCCTTTTTACCTGCTGACCCGTATCAGCAGCTGCGGATTCTAGTTATATCTGCTTTCCAGTGTACAGAAAAACTGTCAACCCTATAGAACCTAGTTACAGTATACATAGGAGCTACTGTATCCTTCACTAGGATCACTGGTTATTCACATTTCTACCTCTTATCATTAAACCTTTACTTACTTATTATGCTCACTCCCATTATTTATTCATGTTGTGATGTTTGCTGAACCACCGACAGTGCACTTCAGACACCTGGCACTTCAGTGTGAAACTCTTCAGGAGGCCTCTCCTAACTCATAGGGATAAAGACCCACATGACAAATGTCATCACCACACTGAAGAGCACTAACTACCACTGA